>JABSTQ010003634.1:0-72667 GCA_013358835.2 Ixodes persulcatus
AACCGCGCTTCAAAATATGTCAAAATAATTATATCACAAACTATCCTGGTTAGTTTTACAGGTGTTTTACAAACCTCGTTTACCGGCGCCTGATCAAACGCATGAAAATTGCTGCAAAGCAATGAGATTGTTTTCTGGCTTTCCAAAGTAAATAATGTTTGTAATATATGACATTAAAATGAGGGCTCTGTGGTGCTTTCAGTTCTTGTTGGTTAACCATACACATCTTCAATTATGGTTGGTGGCGTAGATTTTTAAAACTGTCATAATTTTGCCTCGCTTAACAGCCTTGGTCTTGTTCGCATATATTGAGATGCTTGCGTATGAAGAAAAACACAGGCCGTCAGTACAACGTGCATAATAGAAAAACAAAAGTTTAGAAACAGATTTGGTGGAACTTCGTTAAAATATTAAGGCCTAGTTCAATTGTAAATCGCTTCACGCCGCGCGATAACGCCCCGCATGGGTCTTCGCGTTGTATAGGATATTTTTGTCAAAAGCTGCGTCTCAAGTAACGAACAAAAATAATAAAAATTAATGAACCCTGATCACGTTTTGTTTTTGTTTTTAATATATGTAAATGACCTTCCTTCTTCATTAACGTCCACCATTAGGCTTTTCGCTGATGATTGTGTCATATACAGAAAGATATCCGATACATCCGATCATTTAATACTGCAAAATGACCTTGACAGGATTGGAACTTGGTGCACCGACTGGCTCATGAATATTAATGTCTCAAAAAGTAAACACATGAACATTTCCAGATCGCCAAGTAGATCGTCTACCCAGTATTCCCTCCAAGGACGCAATATTGACAGGATGTCCGTTTACAAGTACCTTGGTGTCCACTTTTCAGAGACGTTAAACTGGTCTCATCAGGTAGATTGCATAGTAGCAAGTGCCCATAAAACCCTCGGCGTCTTGAAAAGAAATATATCTCTCGCACCTTCGTCCACTAAATTGCTTGCTTACAATTCGCTGATACTTCCAAAACTAGAATACGCTAGCGCTGTCTGGAGTCCTCATCAGGCATACCTTGTTGATAGACTGGAGTCCGTCCAGAATAAGGCAGCCCGATTTGTTACCTCTGACTATTCTCCATTCACTAGTGTCCACGTCTCTAAAAAACAATCTCGGTCTACATTCTCTCGAGAAAACGTCGAGGGCTGTCACGACTATGTCTGTTTCATACAATTTTCATTAGCGCATCAACTTTTAGGCAAACCTACTGTAAACCCGCCCTCTACATATCACCCAGAACGGATCACCAACTCAAGATTCAGCCGCCCAAATCACGCACACTATTATTTTCCTCATCGCCTGTTGTCATGTGCATTAGAGATTGGAACGATATGTCATACGAAGTAGTATCGGAGACTAACCTAGCAGCATATAAATTAAAATGTGAACAGTACCTTGGAATGAGCAGTTAGTAAGCGGTCCCTACCTTGACATTTATATGCCTTGCACGCTGTTGTATATTTGCGCATTTTCATCTTGATCTTTTTTGCGTGAACTTTTGTTTACACCGATTCAATTATGTCGCAAAATATGAAAATGCAATGTTATATCCTGTATGTGTTCGTTTTCGTGCTCTTTTGTGTGCACGCTTTCCCCAGTGCATTTTTGTGCGTGTTATTCTAAGATGTAAATAGTATCTACGCGAAAATACTGTTTTGAAGTTCTAATTGTATATTATGAATTTCCACCCTGATGTAATGCGCTCGAAAGTCGAGTGCCTTGGAGGTAATAAAATAAAATAAAAAAAAAAGTTTGCGTTCATGTCACGCACGAAACGAAGGTTTCTCGCTTCATCCGCAGCGGAACGCAGCAACGCGTTGGCATCGCATCTCTCGCACGAAGCGCGGTCGCTGGTTTACATGGGGTTTTTGCCGGTCGGGTCACTGGTTTCGTTTTCTCGCCCTACCAAAATGACGGACGTATTTCTCGACCGGCTACTGGATGGGGCTTTGTATTTCGTATATGTTCTATTATGCAGAGAGTTTAGGTGTAGCGCGAGCAAAATTACAAATACCGCATTTTTCACTCTGCATTTTGCACTATTTCTCTTATTTATACACTACATGTTAAAGCTAGAATTAATATCAGGTCATTAATTATATTCATGCCACAATATTGGCCGTAAGAGCACCCTTGCGGAGGCGCATTCACAACGCACATTTTACGAGGATAAAGCTTTAATTGCGGACACAAAAACAATATACTGCACTTTCGATTTACACTTAATAATAAACCATTGCCATGCCTTACTACTACTAAAATATTAATAAAAATAAAAATAAAAAAATTTAAGAAAATCAATCCTGAATTTGTAAAAGTTTTGAAACGTTAGTCAATCCAAATGTATGTAGAATATGTGTTCTTTTTCTATGCAATACTGAACTTATAATGAATGAAGTTAACTAAGTTTAAGCTTTCTTGTGATACCAAGTTCATTAAAATAACTTTAATGTGAAACACAAACGATTGCCAAACTTTGACAAAAATGATCAGAGACACAGTTGGATATTTCTTAATAAAATATCCGGAAGTATAAAAAACACTATTTTTAAAGGCACAATAACAATTTTTTTTTTTAATTTTCACCAACTAGTTTTAGTGAAATAGTTTGATAAGACAAAAATAACGAGTGGTCAAACATGCCATCTCCGACAGGCTGATAAAACGTCGGTTTTCGCCTCGGCCGCTTCAATGGCCAATACCTTGAAAACAAAAAAATCCACCAAGCTTGCCGTTTACGCTGTCTTTCATTTTAAGGATGCTGCAAAACCATATATTTCTTTTATCAAAGCTAAAAAATTCTACCCTAAATCCGGGCCTGAGTTGTGATGAAACACCCCTATACAGGGTAGTCCGCGTAACTGGAGCCGAGGTTTAAAATACTCTGGTGCATTTTAAGTAGCCGATACCAAAGAAATAAGCAAGTTTCTTGTGAAAATATGCCTATTTTCACTAATTAAAAAGTTAATTAGTGCATTTTAATTAATTAGCCGGCTTATCGCAAAAATTAGCCACCCACGTAATGTCCCCCTGGGCGTATAACTCACCCGCACAAACCGCATAAGTGTAGCTTTCATGGCTTTTATTAAACAAATCTGCAAGAATAAAAAAAAAATCGCCCGGTATATATTATTCAAGCATATTTCTTTGAGATTTAACGTCCGTGATTTCCTAAACAAAAAATGCAAACTTATTAACAACATTTAATGACGCTTTTTGCTGTTACATGTGTAGTTGAATTTGAGTAATTAGCTGTCCGACTCGAGGTGGGACACCCGTAGATCCCACCTCGGCCGTTGCGACGACGTGGCTAAACGGCGGTGAAGCGTGGCCATGAACGACTTGGGCTGCCCATATAAACTCCCATGGGATCCACCTCGACTCCAGGGGGTCCAAATTCGATATGAGAGCTCCACAATGGCGACGCGTGGGTGTTTCCGATGTGGGCTACCTATGTTAAACCCCCATAGGCCACACCTCTGCTTTGAAAGGGCCAAGTTCACGAAGATGGGGGCTTCAAGGGGGGAAGGAGTTGGCATGCCCAGCTTGGATTACATCTCCAACTCCAAAACTGCCTCGTTCCGCTTATATTGAGAATATTTACTGCACGTTCTGGAAGTTAAACATGGAAATCGGTTTAATTTGATATTTTATCGCCGAGGACTGTAACTTTAAGCGTGAAAAAAAAATGTTTAGGCATGCAAAACCTTGTTAATAACATTCTACTGGCTCTGTTCAGATATGATCATACACCCGCGTCCGGGAATATTTTTTTGTTTTTGTTATTTTATTTATACCTCGCTCCTCAAAATGTGTAGGGAACGTAATATAAAAGTGATTTTTGTAAAAAAACGTATTGTTTAGATAGAAAAATAAGTTAGCGCGCCAGAACGGCGTATTCTACTCTCTAGGCTTTCGTTTATGTCATGTTTGGTGACACCTACTACACAAACTACAAACATTAGAAATCTCAAATATTTTTCACTCATAATAATTTATGAGAGCTTTTGAGTAAAGTATATACATCATTGTCGAGGTCATATATCTTGCGTCAAAAATGCGCGAACATGGCCATTTTGACGTTTTGTCACTAAATTACTGAGCCGTTATCTACAAACATTGAAAAGCTACAATATTAAAATCTGTTATATATTCTTATTTAAACGTTCTTTCGAATGACATAAAAGTCATTGATTTATCTCAAAGATTGAAGTTGTTATATCGCTTCAAATTGTTTTTTAAATTATGAAATTAAAACATTTAGGGGAGGCTAAAGAAAAAAAAAAAAAGAAACATCTCCGAATTATTTTGACACTTATAGTGGAAGTTCTCCAACATACTCATGGGTTTATTTATAAAAACACATTGCACCATTTTGTTTCCTCTAAAGTTACAGCGCTGCAAAGTGTGCCTTCCACGCTGTCATTTTTGCTTATTGCCACAGACGAGAGTATCTTTTGATTCTGTGCAATTTACCGTTTGGTTCCGTGTAATTTTGATTCAGTGTAAATTAACAAGTTTTTTGACCTTTAGCTGAACTTTTTCCACAAAAGCGGGACGAAAACTCGTAAACGCTACTACATCTTTTTTTTTTTTTTAAACAGAGAGTAGTAGAAATTAAGTAATGTAGTGCGAATTATATGCGAATATGTATCACTATATTCTCAATAAAGTGGGAATGTTTGAGCCACCAAGCTTGTTACACTGCTTTTCATGACGGCTCTTAGGAGTACGTATGGCTGACCAAGGTAAACTGGCGCCTTCACTGGCAGACTTTCAACAAGACGTCGGTTAAGGTTAAAAATATTTGTAAGTTTTATTCGAATAAAATTTAAAAAAAAAATGGAAGTAAAAAGTAAAATAAATATATATACTGTAAACGACTTAATTTTCGCGAGGACCTAATTTTCGCGTATTTCGCGTATCGTCTGCGCTTCGCGAAAAATAGATCCCGCGAACAATTCTGGCAAAATTTTCAACGCATTGGAAGCTAGAGTGAGGTGATTTCGGCTCGCGAAAATTAGAGCCCGCGAATAATTTCAAGTTTTCAAATTTGGCTCGATTCGCGAAAATTTGAGCCCGCGAAAAGTATGTCGTTTACGGTACGTATATAACCATTACAGGTATCGAGCGCACTAGAGTTGCCCGCGTTGACTCCTGGAGAATTTCGTCTTTTGTCCCTCTTCAAACCAGACTGGTGAATTCCGGAAAGCACTCACCTGTTCTGCCATAATTTCAACAAGTGACGGGTAAGCTCGAATGCGGTTACAAATAGGGAATGAACGAACGACCCCCCTCGTAGATAGAGATTTCGATCTTACACACCGTAAAAATGTCTGCTTTGCTATCTTCGTTCTGTGCCTACAAAGATAGCACAAAATTCTCTACGGACGCTGTAAATCACTGCCATTGCTGAAGACAATCTGTCAAGACGCAGCTACATGGGACTGCTAACCACTTCTTTTGTTTATGACCGCAGCACGCGTGTTGTGTTGTTTCACGATCACAAGGCTGCGCGACCTCTCGAAAGCATGACAGGAGATTAAAAAAGGAAACATAATGCGTTTTTAGCTTTTCTATGAGGCAACGTACAGAGTAAGTCTAAGGACGTAACAATAAGTTCATGAAAAAAAAAGTGAACCAGGGGGAAACATGAAATAATTGCGTGTGCTCTGCGGTCCACGCCGTGTCTGGTACCGCACCAGAGCAGGCATGCGCTTCTGCTTGTGTGACAGTTTGGGACGCTCACGTCTGTTTACTACCCAAAACAAGCCTTAAGAAATCCCTTTTCGGAGCGCCTCATGGAAAATGCAGGAATTCTATACCGCCAGAAATACTCGGGGTCGCGTTTAAAGATGTGTTCAACTAACTCGCGATAAGATTTGATTGTTCCGCTTGGTCCACAATTTAGCCAATGTTCGTGATTTTTAAAATTTATTGTACCAAGGTTGTGTTGCCGTAAACTTAATTTTTTTTTATAATGGTGTAGTTTTTTTTTCTTGTACACACTTAAGCTCGTATGAAAAGCAATGACAGCGGGATGATTGAGCATGCGTTATTGAAGCAATAAGTTCAAGTAAGCTGATAATACAGTTAGTAAGTAATTCAACGGCGGAATTTAGTCTTTTTTTTATAAATTGGTGTCCAATCATGACTGTCTACAAATCTGAGGAGTAAAAGATAGCCATCATTATTAAATGCGAGAAAGCCGATGCTTGTAACTTCTGTATTCATTCAGAAAATCCTAAAAAATTGAAAATGCACGTACCGCTCATCAGGTCGAGCATGGGACGAGGCTGACATGGTTAAAGGTTACTAAGGCAAATTCAAGCACATTTTCTGGCAGATATTCCAGAATATTTCAATGCTTCAATCCCAGAAATATAGAGGACCTGAGTAAAGTATTCCTCTTTAATGTGAAAACACCAGAACATGTTTAATTGCGTTCTAAATCTCATTGTATATTGTGCCCAATAAATCCCCCAATATAGGAATTACGGTAGTTATCTACATCGACTTTATCACGAAGCAGGTTCACTTTTTTCATATGAACCGGTTACATCAAGCCCTGGCGGGAAGGAAACGTGTCAATGAGCAGGCCAGAGTTATCACTATACTGTATTTCTACCTAGACAGTGTCACTGCTAAATTCACGGCCAATTCGGCGGACAGCCTGCAGCTCCTTTTTCTAATATCGTAAGTACACCGCCTTCAAAAATTATGGACATACTTGTATATTTGTTGCCCCTACAATACATATAGTACTATATGCAGGTGGAAAGTAGTCAGATGACGCAAAAGAGCCGTTCAACCATGTTTCGCTAATGAATATTATGTCATAATCACTAACGGCAGCATTGTTGCAACACGTCTTGCCCTTTGAATCTAATACACGAAACGTTTGATAAGATACAGTGCAGTCTATAAAAAGGTTAGTTTAGCACTACACCTAAAATGTATCCATCAACCCGCAAGGGCCCAAGAAATTGCTTGAAAAACGAGTCCATGTGAAAGACTTCATCAGGATTATTCTCTTCTAAACCCTCCTCTTTTAGAGAAATGTGAAATGAGAAGTAACTTTTGTCCTTTCTTCATTATTCAGTATACACGAAGATGTGTCTTCTAAGATGGGAGCAAGCACAGCCCCAACATAACCACACGTGGTGGTAACGTGTAGGTATGAGACGAAGAAGGCTTTACGTTCTTACGGACTTGAAACCAAAGTCAGCTTACTATTTGTGGAGGATCCTGATGAAGGCTAGACCTTTCGCATCCGTTGAATGCGCCTGTATGCTTCCGCATTCGTTCATGCATTATTCCCAGCCATTTGGAGCAATTGTGGATGTATGCCTAATGCAAGTTCGGTCGAATATCGGGGGCAGGTCGATGTTACGTCCGTGTGTAGTCCTTAGCGTATCATGAACGTCATGCAGATCAGCGCTACAAATCGACTGTTTTCCGACACGTTATCAAAATGTTCTGCGCGGCCTAGGTCCGGTGAGAATCCCGTGACTGTATCGGTACCATCATGGTTGTTTAGGCGGTCAGGTGACGCAGCAGTTGCGCGTTTTGGACGAAGCGTATCTTCATGGACGCGATTATCTACCCGAAAGACGTAACGTTTTTCACGAGAGCGTCAATCTTTTTTGCACAAAGTCGAGAAAAACTTGCTGACTCAACCACACGCCTCACAGCTTTCGACTTCCGGAGCAGCTTGGTTTCCTTTTTTCGCTCATGGAGGGAAATATTGCGTAATCTTCGCCATGAACGGCGACTTTCCGAGCGCCATTGCGCCTTGTGCAATTCCGACTCTTGTAGTACTATCGCGAACCGTACTATGAGCGGAAACTCCGGAGTAAGTGACTTGCGCTACAGGCAGCGCTACCTCGAGGCTGATAAATCTGTGGAATGGAGAGGGGGCTGAGAGAGCGTGCTTTTACTCTCTTACTCCGATGTGACCACTCTCGGGCCTTCCCCTCTCCACTGCGCTGTTTCCTCAACCTCAAGGTAGCGCAACATGTATCGAAGGCAATTAGAGTGCCTGAATTGAAGAGAGGGTCCATCTCAAACTCTAGGGGCGTTCGCAATTTAATGGCGGACGCCTCCTCCGGTGGTTGGTCGCAAGTACGCATGCGCGGCGTTTTCGCGTGGCAAGGTCAAAAACAGGCGGAAACGCGGAGACGTTCGCAGAAGACCAACGCCTTCGGCACCGCCACGCAGCTCGTATTGCAAACGCGGTCCATAAACCACGTGATTCCGGTCTAGCAGTTGCAAACTCCTTGTGATACAGATTCTCAAAAGGCCACGCGCTATGACCTACCCGCTCATTCTTCACAATAATGCTTGAGTCGTCAGCCATAAAGAGGTCGTACTCGTATTGCAAGATGCCAAAGCACTTGCAGTAAAACCATGCAGGCACCACAGCGACCAGAGCAACGTAGATATTCCTACCGTCCAAAGAAAGGTTCGGAGCAGCTGCCGCATACGTCTTTGCTGTCTCGCTTATCGGAGCGTTATCAAAGAGAACGGCAAATCTCAGAATAGTGCAGTTCCTGGAACAGCTAAGGCGTGAAAATTAGATTTTATAAATAAAAACAAACTTTTTTTAGCTTTTTGAGCGTCATTGAAAGTCACGGAACCAGTGAATGGCAAAGAACATTTGGTGCGGGTGCTTCGTTTTTGGAGACCTGAAGATGCATCCAACGTCCGTCCGTGGGGATTTTCCGTCTCATCATCCACGCTTTTTGCACCGCCAACATTGTGCCTCTGCCACAACTGGTAACTTTAGCATACCACCGCACTTTCCACATGCTCTAAACGTCTTTCTAAGTTTAAGTTATTTTGTGGTTCCCGATGTTGCTAGGCAAGTTCGTAATTAAAACCCAGACGTTTATTTTTGCGAATTAATTAGTTCGTGATCAAATAACAAATTTAAATTACAAAAATTACAAAAAAATACTATAAAGCCTGAAAAACAACCTGCATATTGTTTAAATGCAGATATTCTGAGTTTTGGTTACTATCTAGTGGGGTAGTTTATGAAACCATTTCCTCTTCAAAATAGCATGAGCCAGTGGGCTTAGAATAAATAATACCGCCGTCATATTCGACTCAACGAGCATAAAAAACACGGTTTCAATATCGTCTCATATGCAATTTGACCGTACTTTGAATGCAAGCGGGACTAAATTACAGAATGAAGGTGCTTAAAACAACGAAAATGAAAAATAATAATGTTTTGTTTCCCTTGGGCCCTTAAACATTTGCTACAAGCCACGTCCGAAAGCGTCGATCTTGTGTTTTGTTGCTAAATATTTTCCGGCGAATATCTCACAATCAAATCACGGTGTAGAAAAAGAGTTTAAATGTTACCAAAATCGGCTTGACGTAGAAAGCTCGCCATCAGTCCTGTGATTCAATTTAAGTTTCTTAGTTGTAAACCGTGGTGCCCTCCATGGAACATCACGAAAACGATTTTTCGGGTGGCAGTAAAAGCGGGAAGTTTGAAAGTGGCATTGCCTAACACTTATTCTGTAAACATCCCTGCATGTACAGGTGGTCGCAACTGGTCTGGTGACGGTGGTTACGCGACTACTTGTGACCAGTTGTGACCAGCTGTCGTCGCTTCACGTGATAACTAACCGCTAAATCCAGCGGACTCTCCATTACTGGCATCGTTTTCATCGATGCGACCACTGTCATCACTTCAGGGCGGGACATTCTTTGTTTATTTTTGCTCTAGATTTGACATCGGGGGTCTTGTAAGTTTAAATTCACCCAAAACGACGCATATTGAAGATTTTTTTAACATTTATGCGATTTCCCCGACATTCTACAAGTCTGTAATGGGAACGCTCCAAGTTGGACGAGTATATCAAAGTAATTAAGTGTATGTCGTTATCTCTAAAGTATAACCTTCCACTTGTTTCTCAATGCCCGTCCGCCACAATTATCAACATTTTCTCGAAGGAGTAACATTTTGTTCGAGTTTTTTATGTTGTAAATTTTTACGTGTTGCCAAATTTCAATTTCATTGGTGGAGCTTATAAAGATACACAGTTTCACAGTTTTAAAACTTTATCAGCTAGTGTTTATGGAGTAAAACAATACCGCAGCTATGTTAATATGCAACTTAGAAAGAGTGCGAAGAGTCTTTGATGTTCAAACTGCAGGTATTGCTCAAGGCAAAATAATCGGACTAGCAAAAAGAAGAGAAACCTGAGAAACTAGCAAATGTTATTAGGAGTCTCATAACCACCTTTGTACAAGAGTCCAAACCGGCAGTACATTTTAGTAGCGTGACAAAATAAAACATTGCTCGTAGAAAGTAACGCGTAAACCTTGTATGTACACTTACAGCTATCACGTCTAAGCAACGCGGTCAGTACCGTTCTTGTGATAGCTGCAGTTCAAGAAAAACGCTTCGTTATAATATTAAATATTTAATCAAAGCGCGGTATGCACAAATATTACAGAAAATGCTTCTCAGACTTGTTATATACGTAAACATCCCGCCATTCCTCCCCATCGATTTCTTGACTAGTTTGAATTATCGTGACTGCGATGCCAGGGCGCCCTCTATGAAACATTGTGCAAACTATGTCTTTGGCGGCCGCTGAAGCGGGAGATACAAAAGCGGCATTCTCTTGGAAATTGGGGTGCGTTTTCTTGGATAGTCTCCGATGCCGCTTCGGTAGTGATTGTCTTTGGTGACCGAACATGGTGAGAATACTCTGCAAAAATAGAACAGGGGCAGCGAAGAGGTGCTCCAGTACGGCAAGTCCCAAATTCTTGGTGGCGTTTGCACAAAATCTAGCATTCGCTTGGCATTCGAGGTGGTGAAGTAGATGTATGTCAAGAAATTTAGTTTATAGTAAAGTGTGTCATTCACTGAGGTGAGTGTCTTCTTTCAGACAATTGTCGATCTGTTAATTGTGATTGTTTTAATCACGCACTGTGCTTCTCTTCTCGTGGGGAAGTGGCTTATCCATGATTTTGGTGCACTGAATTGTATTTGGTTTTGATGACTGGAAAATGAATGCGATTGAAGTCATGCTACAGTAGGTCATAGTCGTCCTTTGTAGAATTCGGCTGAATTAGGGTGAGATCACGAGCACACAGGAGGGCGGAGGACTTTATGGCCTGGACAATGACGCGAATCAAGATTTAAACCACGGTCGGACCATATACAGTGCCGTAAGGAATGCTAGGCTTAATACCTAAACTGAGATCTCAATCTACCGTAAGAGACCTTTTGTTGTTTTTACGACGGAACCACAAAGCAATTGAGAAGGGGCTCTCTCTTGTTCGGTTAGTAAATGGCCGTGGTCCTACTTATCGAAGCCTTTTAGGAAAATCAATACCCTGTGTACTCACACGGTATATATTTGTGCAAGTTGTATTACTACTCTCAAAGGGTTCTGTAAATTTCTCTGTATTCGTTGGTAGTCACCACATACTGTATGCAACTTACAACTCTTATTTGTAAGTTTAACGTGGCTCGAATTAAAGCGGTTGCAGACACTCAGCGCAATTATAATTTTCTCCGAACACGTTTTAATAAAAAAAAATGTAGTTTTCAATATTATCGATTAGGCATTTTTGGATATAATAATGTTTTAGGGTCTAAAGAAAACTCCAATTATAAAGGTATATTTTTATTCTCCTCCTATATGCCTACGCCGTGTTCGCCACGCTGTAACTTCATGCTACGTGGCTGATGGCTGAGCTCCGCCAAGAGTTGGACCATCGGTTCAAGCCCCTGGACCGCACCATCAGCCATCACGACAACCCTATAAAACAAAACACGATGATTAAAGTCAACAGTCAAGCATCAAATCATTAGCAATTTTCAGGACCTCAATACTAGCGACATGTATATTATAAGCTGAAGTCGCAAAATTTGCAAAGAGAGTGGTGAAACGATATTGTGTAGGGCGCGTTCACGTGGCTACAATGTTTTCCGCGACGTAAAGTAAAACGTTCCGGCAAGGAAGCCGTGAACGAAGACAGAGCAAGCAACTACTTGAGGCCCAGCAAGTGACAAGGATCAACACTGAAGTTGACAAGTTTCTTCTCGAAAGTGCCAAAGGTACGGGTTGAATAATCGGAGTTTTACTTGTTTTTTGTGTTTAGGATTTTATACATGGTTTATTTAAAATCAAGGGGAGAAACTGGAAACTCGTAAAAAGGCAATTTTTTTGCAGCTAACATGTGCACTTGTTGAAAAGGCAATTACAATGAGGCATACTGTATCAGACAGGCTGTAGCAAGTCAACAACAAAGTTTATTCAGTAAGCAGTTAGTAATATAGGCCGACGCGGCCAGTACAGATACTAGGCACGTGGCTCATGTAATCTCTTAGGAAAGATGACAATGCGGTTTACATTCAACGTAGACGTGACTTGCACGATACATTTCCCTCTGTCTACGAATGCGATTAAGAGTTCCAACTATAGATACGCTGAACTTGTGCGAAGTTGTGATCGTACTGCAGCCGCTCTGGTTTTCGGGTTTGCCGTGTGGATCGCCTTGGAGCCGCAGGTGGTAGACGCTTGTCAGCAGGCGGCGTCGGTGGGTTTGTGGCAGGAGAGTGTGGTGCCGCAGCTACTGCCTCGGAAGGACTGTCACTATCCGAGTTATCGTTTTCGGCAGCCTCTTCACTAAAGGGCTCGCCTGTTGCAAGAAGATGTTGCCTGTTGCGTCGAAGAACTCGGTTGCCCTCGGTAACAACCCGATACGATCTTGGTGCCTCTGAACACAAAACACGAGCTCTCTGGCCCCACACTTTGTCTCTCACCCTCACGACCTCCCCTTTCTTGAGTTCTGTCAGACTCCTCCCTCGTGCGGCCCGTTGCTCGTGCTTAGAAACACACCTGCGTGGTTGTTTGTTGAAGTCAGGAAGTCGGCCGCGTAACCTTCTGCCTTGTAGCAGCTCTCCCGGCGATCGACCATCTTCTAGTGGTGTGGACCGGTAGCTAAGCAGTCCAAGCCAGAAGTCCTCGTGGGCCTCTTCAGTCTTCTTCATGATTCGCTTGACAATCTGTACCCCTTTTTCGGCGAGTCCGTTTGATTGGGGAAACTGTGGGCTCGACGTCACATGTTTGAACTCGTATCTGGAGGCAAAAACGGCAAAGTCATGAGATGAAAACTGCGGACCGTTGTCGCTACACACTTCCATCGGGATTCCGTATCTTGAGAAGATAGCGCTCAACTTTGAAATAACGGCGCGTGCCGTGGTGTCCCCTAGTTTTTCCACCTCCGGAAAGTTAGAAAGCGCATCAAATACACAGAGGTACGAACTTCCCCCATGCTGAAAGAGGTCAATCCCCACTCTGTACCATGGGTGATCTGGCGTTGGCCTTACTATAAGAGGCTCGCTCGGTTGTCTGTAAGCATACTTTCGGCACACGGCGCAGCCTTGCAGCAAAGTTTCAATGTCCAAGTTAAGCCCAGGCCAGAACACCAAGCGTCGGGCTCTTGCCTTACACTTGTTAAGGCCCAAATGTCCTTCATGGATTCGTTTCAGAATTTCCGGCCTCATAGATTTTGGGATCACCACTCTGCTCCCCTTCAATACGATTCCTTGAACCAGTGATAACTCGGAAACTAGTGGTTTCAGTTGGCCTTCCACATCACCACTGCCGTTCATGTAGCGTATGACTGACTGCAAGTCCGGGTCTTTTGCGGTCGCTTCAGCCAGGCGATTCAAGGTTTTTTCGCTTACCAAGTCCGCGACCACACTCAGGGCGTGAACTTCCACATCTTCGGTCGAGCCGGCGGTGTCCCCGGTCTTCACTGGTGATGACCTTGACAGCATGTCGGCGAGGAGCAGCTGTTTTCCTGGTACGAATTGAAGGGCGTAATCGTACATGAGTAAACGCAGAAAAAAACGCTGCAGTCGCGGAGGCATGTCGCCAATTCCTTTTGAAGCAATCGCTATCAGTGGCCGGTGGTCTGTTTCGATTAATATCTTACGACCATACACAAAGTGGTGAAATTTCTCGCAGCCAAAAGTGATACCCATCGCTTCCTTTTCAATCTGCGAATATCTTTGTTCTGGGCCTGTCATAACCCGTGATGCGTAAGCTACAGGCCGCCAGCTGTCGCCGTGACGTTGTAGGAGTGCGGCTCCCAACCCATTTCTTGACGCGTCAGAAGAAATTTTCGTTTCTCGGGCTGAATCAAAGATAGCCAGCAAAGGCGCGCTAGTAAGCATTACGCAGATTTCCTTCCATTCCTTAGCGTGGTTGTCCATCCAATCGAAGACTGTGTCTTTTTTAATGAGACCACGCAAAAGTTCTGTTCTTGCCGCTAAATTCGGTAAGTACTTTCCAAAGTAATTGGCTACTCCAAGCATTATATGCACGGCCCCCTTGTCCATGGGGCACGACATTTCACCTAGCGACGTGACTAACGCGGAGCTTGGCCTTATCCCTTCCTGACTTATGACGTCGCCCAAGTAGTCGATCTCCGTTAGCCCAAACTTGCACTTGTCGGCATTGAAGGTCAAGCCAGCCCGCCTGGCCAACTGCAATGCGTTTCGGAGGCGCGCATCGTGTTCCTCTTGCGTTGCTCCCCAGATCAAAATATCGTCAATGTACACACGTACACCCGGGGCCGAGTCAAAGATCTCGCTTAGAGTTTTTTGAAAAACCTCAGGGGCCGATGCTATCCCGAAGGGAAGCCTCAAAAACCGGTAACGCCCGAAAGGCGTGCCGAACGTGCATATGGTCGAAGTGGCCTCATCTAAGGGAATTTGGTGGAACCCAGAGTTCGCGTCGAGACGGGAAAAGTATCTGGCCCCCGCTAGTTCAGCCTCGATGTCCTCGCGCTTAGGCATCTGGTAGTGTTCGCGCTTTAGACAATCGTTAATACGTCTGGGGTCCATGCAAACGCGTAGTTTTCCGTCCTTTTTCCGTACAAGGACGAGGGGACTCACCCAGTCCGTTGGCTTGTCGACCTTTTGTATGATGCCCCCCAGTTCCATGCGTTCCAGCTCTTCTCGAAGGGGCTCTCGGAGTGCCAGGGCCACTCGTCGTGCTGGCTGGACCACCGGTGTCGCGTCCTCTCGCAGGACCATCTGGTACTGTCGTGCCACGCAGCCTGTGCCTTGGAACAATGAGTGAAATTCCTTTACAATTCCGTCGGTGCCACTGCTGTTCACAGAATCCACTGAGCGCGACACAAGTCCGAGCGCCTCGCTTGCTAGCAGTCCGAGTATTGCCTGGTTGCCTTTCTTGACAATGAAAAAGTCGATGTCTTTTGATTGACTGTTCGCAGATACTCGCAGGCTCGCTACGCCGATGTGCTTGATGACGTCTCCGCTGTATGCTCGAAGCACGGAGCTGCTTGGCTTCAAGCTTGCCTTGTCCCTGCCCCTTCGGTAGACAGAGTAGGGCAGCAAGTTAGCTTGGGAGCCCGTGTCCACCTTCAAGAAGACTGTCTGGTCAGCCACCCTTGCGTTGATGATCCAATCTGCCTGGCTCCTGACGCTACAAATCTTCACGTCGAGAATGTCAAAGTTGTCGTGGTCATCGAGAATTTCTCCGACACGAGGGTCTCTCTTGCAGCACGCCGCAAAGTGATTAGTGCCTCTGCACATAAAACACGATTTTCCAAATGCCGGACATCTCCCACGCTCATGTTGGCGGTTGCAGTTGCCACACTTGTACGGCTGCCTCTTTTTCACGGGCGCCACTAGCTTTTCCCCCTGCGCCCACACCTCGCTCTGCAGAGCAGATACTTCCGCTGCTTTGCAGATCTGTTCGGCCTTGAGCAGCGTGAGGTCCTTTTCCTTGAGCATTTTCTCCCGCAACTTCGGATTATTTGTTCCGAACACAACCTGATCCCGGATAACAGAGTCGGTTAACTGCGCAAAGTTGCAGCAGCGTGCTTGTTTCCGCAAGTCACGCAAGAAATGTTCGAAGGGCTCTGCCTCCACTTGCATTCGTGTCCGGAATATGTACCTTTCATAAACCTCATTCTGCTGTTCGCGACAGTACTCCTCAAACTTTGTCGCCACCGTTGCGTAGTCTTCCTGGACTTCATCCTCGGCGAAACGAAAATTGTTGAATATTTCCAAGGCGTCGTCCCCAGCAACACTCAGCAGCAGCGCGGTCTTGACGGCTTCAGACCTTGGTTCTTTTGGTGACGCCGTTGCCTTCAGGAACAGCTCGAACTTTTGTCGAAACAGCTCCCAGTTCTTTGCAATGTTCCCGGATAGAAGCAGCGGCTCCGGTGGCTTGAGTAGTTCCATTGGGTTGAAAACTACTGCGTTCCGCTCTTGCTTCGAGCTATCACCGAGGTGGACGGCATCCCACTTCTGACACCATGTATCAGACAGGCTGTAGCAAGTCAACAACAAAGTTTATTCAGTAAGCAGTTAGTAATATAGGCCGACGCGGCCAGTACAGATACTAGGCACGTGGCTCATGTAATCTCTTAGGAAAGATGACAATGCGGTTTACATTCAACGTAGACGTGACTTGCACGATACACACACTGCATGGTCTCATGCGGTATGATAAATTTTTCAGAAACACTTGAATGATAAGAACTGGACCTGAACATGTCTGAATACACAGCATACAGTTTATATAGGGGCTAGAAAAGAACCCCTTCAGTGCGAGAAGGGGCTCTCTTCTCGTACTTAAGGGACTCTACGCGATGCTTGACCTTTTGGGTTGTTTTTCTTTTAGCTTGAAAATGGCGGAAATACAATTTCGCAGAAAAACATAGAGTTAGAGTAGCCTTATCCGCCCCGTTAAATCTAAAAGAATTTTGCCAGAAGGTGAATGGACCGGAAAACAATTCAAAGGGTCGAGCATCGTGTAGGGTAAATCACATATGAAAGTTCGGTGAATGTACAAAGAAGTCGTATAGAAAGTACCACTGACGGGTGGAAAATCATACATTGGAAAACGGGGCGATGTTTTAACGAGATACTAAGAGAGCACAATTACGCGTGCGGCCAGCTGCAAGCACCTGGCAACTTCGCAGCACACTCTGCAAGATACAGCCGCGAACCTCTCTTTGCAATTAAAACCATCTTATGGTGAATTCCGCTCGCAGATCTCGAGCGCTCCAAAAGCGCTCCATTTGGAGCGCGCATATTCCGCTCGCAGATCTGGCTCGAGTCGGTCATCTTCCGCTCGTAGATCTCTGGCAACGCCCGCTCCACGGAGCGCCTCAAACTCCGCCGAACTTGCTCTGCGGGATTTCACAGATCTCTCCGGAAATTGAGAGAGCGGCCCACGTGATTTCCTTTGCGCATGCGCGGCGAGGTTGGCGAGGTCGGCGGGCCGGACGGGTCGTCGAGTTTGATCTGTTCGGGTGCATCGGTTGTTTACGTGGGATTGTGACGGCTCGAACGCTTCTACCTCGCGTAGATCAGGGATACAAAGCCGGGACTGTGGAGCGTGGTAAATCGTAAGTGCTGACATCTTCGTGAGAGGAAGAACGACAGGAAAGCCGGAGGCAGACGCAAGGTTAGGCCTGTTCATTCCGCAGCCAATGATTGTTTACCTTTTTACGCGGCACTCCGCCGGCGTTTTCCCGTGCAATAAAGCAAGAAGAGATTAGGCAACGACCGTGCAAGTGATGGTTTGTTACCTCTGTGTTTATTAAAGTCGTACCAGAAATCTGAACTCCACCGCTGGCAATCGCTGTCCGTGCCCCGCCGCTTCGACGCGGCCGAAAGTTATGTGACGGTGCCGAACGCGGACGTCTTCGTTATTTGCGACATGAGCGCCGTGGTACGTATAATTTCGCCCGGCCTGTGTCGCGCGCGTGTTATTTCTGCGTCGGAAAGATCAGACGGCTCAGGCGTTGGTGGGCTTGTCAAGTGAGCGCCTGGTCAAGTTCGAGCAGCGGCCATTTTGAACGGCGGAGGGGAAAGCGATGGGGAGGGGTGTGGGGGAGGTCGCTCCAAAAAGGCGAGTTTATCTTCCCCTCGTCGATTCGGAGCGGGTCCCACGGAGCGGAATTTTGCCTCCCTCGCGGATTTTGGAAAGCGCTCCGGATCTACGAGTGGAATTCACCATTAGATAGATCACGAGACAAGGCCAAGCGTGAAATCATGGAAGCGTTTCACATGACTTCAGGGAAGCATGGCACGGTCGCCAATAAATCCTCAATAGCTTTGAACCAAAAATAAATGCAACTCTTTAAAAAGATCCCTCAGCCTGACAGGGCAAATATCATCTCCAGGGTGCCAACAGCATTGACACACACGCCATTGATGCCAAATGTTTACAAATGACAGAAAAGACATGTATCCTCTCTGTCCTTTTTCATGATTTTGTGAGGTAGATATTCGTCACCCGAAACTCCAGCATTTCCCTGTTTTCTAAAACACCAGTGCCTACGATTGCACGCGATGACATTAATTTCTAGTTGTTCAATGTTCAATTATTAATATGGCTAAAGGAGCAGCGTTACGATGCAGTTTCTTTCAGCTTTCTGGCATCTTAATTTGCACATTCAAGGCGCGTCGCCGTGCCGTTTTCTTTTTTTTTTTTTTTTACGCGCCCTTTGTTCTGCATTGCTAGCAGCGGTTCTGCTGCAAGCGGGCTTCGGGTCGGTCGGAAGACTTTTTCGGGCCGGATCTGGGGCGGGGGTTTGAAGGCCCCTGCTTTAAAGTAATAATCAGTTACATGTTTTACGATACATTTCTGAGCCCAACGGGCGTACATGAAACAAAACTGGGTTTGTTCCGTGACAGACAAGGTTTAAAAAAAATCAAGCTCTTCAGAAGGCAAGAGCCTATCAGCGTTATATGCTTTCCCTGTGGATTTTTGTTCTTGCTTTTCCGTGTGACTTGTCAGTTGTTGGAATGTTCTGAAGTCCTAAAACTATAATTTCATTACATCATTTGCACTAGAAAACTAAAGTTTCCAAATGCAAATGCTGTAATTATCACGCTTAAAATTACTTCGTGTTCTTGGAAGTTGATGTCGAAAACGGTCATCGACATTTTAAGAACGAACAAAGGTGTTAGGCAGTTCGCGGCCTCGCGGACACTTCGGAGTGGGCTGTGTGCGGTTAAGGCCAAAATAAAGCTGTAGTTAGCTATTTTTTTGTTCACAATGATTCTGTTTGTTTGTTTTTTTTTTTTTTTTGCTCTTTGTTTATATTCCAGGGCAGTACCATCTCAATAACGGTTAAGAGTTGTGCTTGTTAGTACATACTTGTAAATATATCAGCTTGAACTTTAGAATTAAACTAGAACATGAACTAGAACACCAGTACCATTTCGAGTTAGAATAGAATTATACTAGAACTAGAAACCAGAACACCAGTATCATCTCGCCAGGGGCTTTCCGGTTTTCTCCCTTTTTCATAAGACCGACTCAGAAGTTAATTTTCCAGGACGGCATGTAGCGAAAACACAGATGTCAGTATATCGTGATAGAAACAAACATGAAACATTATACCATAGTTTAATGAGAAACCCATGGAAGAGACGTGTTGCCGCGTCGTAACTGGGCCCCTCTCACTTGCTCGCCGATAGGAAAGCTGCGTGCTAAGCATTGGTTGCTTGTCTCCCGACCCCAGCTGTTGGCCTTGACAAAAGTAGCATGTTTTGTGTCCCATGACGAAGCGGCCTTGCTTTCCCTACGAGGATGCCAATAATGGCACATTTTATCCCCCTAGCCGTTTTCTTCTATTTTTATCAGTTTTCTTTGCCTTCATCTGATTTCTTTTTTATTGCATGCCCACGGTTACGGCCGCACGTGTCTCCAACATTGGTCACCATTTAATAAACATGTGTAGAGCAAAAAAATACAAATTACAGAGCATGCGCCGCCCTCTCTCGCCAGCGCCTAACTAATGGCGACATCCACAGGGTCGTTTTGGAGCGCGCCGGGTTCGATTTTTCTGGAGAGCGTGGGCGATCGGGATCGAGACGGACATGTTCCACTCGTCATTTTGGATCAGCTCCCACTCCAAATCTTGTGGCCGGATGCACATGGTGCATCCGGCCACAAGCGATTCAGTGTCTTTTGCCATTTTGGACGAATACATGAGTAGCCGCGCTCTTTCTTTGCATTTGTTTATGCCGAAATGACCTTGATGTACCCGAGCTAGCATAACTCGCCGAAGGGCATGAAATAGTACTACCCTTGATGCTTTAAGAAGTAGTCCGTCAATTACTGATAGCTCGAGATCCAGCGAACTAAAGTCGCCTTGCTGTGTGACCCTATTTTGTAGACATCGTAGGACATGTTGCAACTCGGGATCTTTTTTTGTTTGAATTCTGAGCAGGTTCTGTGTCGCCTCACTCACAAGTGCACCAAGCATTACCACAGCATGCACTTCAACATCTATAGTCGGTTACAAGTTAAGAAGGTAGGAGAAGCTCCTCCCACAAGCGTGGTGCGCCGGTTTCAAATCCCTCCGCAATCGAAAGAAGAGTTCACTGGAAACGCTCCTTGTTCCGCTTCAATGGATAGATAATGGCCACAGAGTGGTGCCAACTTGTCTCCGACCCCCACTTTTTAAAAAAGCGACCTTTGTATTCATCGGAGAAGGAACCGAGCCCCTGAAAGCAGCCTTTGTATCAATCGGAGGGGGAAGCTAATCCCCGAAAGTCGTCTTTGTTTCCATTGGAAGGGGGAGACTTAATCTCCCTCTCGTGGCTTCCACAATGCTAAGTCAAAGTCGAGAGATAAAGCAAATATGTACAGAAAGGCACGACGCCTCCTCGCGCGTTGGCCGCAACGTCACGGAAACGATGGGACGCTATTGGATGCGGAGGTGGCGGAGGGATATATCATTCCCTTTGAGGGGCATTTGCCGCTACCTTCTTGACTTGTAACCTACTATAAAGAGTATTGTTTTTCTGGGAACCTGGCTGTACTGCTCTTGACAAAGCGTCACCAAGCATGAGCTTTTTTGCTGGTAGAAACTGAATGGTGAAATCATATTGCATCAGTCTCAAAAAGAAACGTTGTTTTCGAGGCCGCACATCACCAAGGCTCTTTTCAGACAGTGTGACGAATAAACTGTGATCAGTTGCTAGAATAATGTGTCTACTGAATGTTAGGTGGTGGAACCTCTCAAAACCGAATACCTGTCCAAGTGCCTCTTTTTCTATTTGAGAGCATCGTGACTCGCCGTCCGATAACGACCTGGAAGTATACGCTACAAGAGGCCTTGATCGGTCATGTAGCTGCAGTAAGGCTAGACTGATTCCGTCCTTCGAAGCCTCAGCCGACAGTTTGGTCGTCCTGTATGGGCCAAAAAGAGCAAGAACTGGAGCACTCGTGAGTGTTAGTTTCAGCTGCTTCCATTTGTGATCATGCGCCTGGGTCCACTCAAAAAGTTCACCTTTGTAAAAGAGCCTTCGTAGCTTGGCTCTATGTTCAGACAAACGGGGGATATATTTTCCGAAGTAGTTTATGACGCAGATTATGCGCTAAACAGCCTTCTTGTTTGTGGGCGCTTTGAAGTTCAAGATGGTATCGAGAAGGCTTGGGTCAGGTTTGATACTTTCTTGACTCCCTACATCACCAAGAACAACAACTTCCTGAATTCCAAATTGACATTTTTTTTTTTAATTTAGCGCCAATCCTGCCCTGTGTGCAGCCTGCAAAGCTAATCTCAGTCGCTCATCATGATCCTCGCGGGTAGCTCCCCAAACCAGTACGTCATCGATATACACCCGTACTCCCTTCAGTCCCTCAAAAATCCCAGACATTGCACGCTGAAACACTTCGGGTGCAGAAGCCAATCCAAAAGGCAACCTCAAAAATCGGCACCGCCCGAAGGGCGTGGGAAATGTAAAATTTCGCGATGTTTCATCTGTCAGCGGGATCTGATGGAAGCCTGATCTCGCATCAAACTTCGAAAACACAGCGGCATTGGCAAGTTCAGCCTCTATGTCTTTTCTCCTTGGCATTTGAAAGTGTTCACGTCTCGAAGGCTTATTCATTCTTCTAGGATCCATACAAACTCTCAAACTGCCGGTTTGTTTTTTGACTATGAGAAGTGGGCTTCCCCAGTCCGAGGGTTTTTTGCATCCTTGTGACGATAGCAGCCTCCTCCATCCGATTGAGTTCCTGCTTGAGTGGATGCATGAGCGCTTGAGGCACTCGACGAGGGAGCTTCTTTGAAGGCGATGTTGTATGAACGTTGCAATTTTCCGATGTCTTTAAACAGTGATGGAAATTCTCGTTGCATTCGGGTTCCAGGATTCATGGAGGTGGCAATTTCATGCACGCGATTCACCAAGCCCAACGCTTCGAAGGTATGCAGTCCCAGCAGCGCTCGCTTGCCTTTCTTAACGACAAAAAACTCAGCCGCAACGGCTTTATCTTCTAGCTAGAGCACAGACCTAGCTTTCCCCAGGTGGCCGATATCACTATCGCTGTAGCTTCGCAACACTGCCGGGTTTGGCAGCAGCTGTTGCCCTGTGCTCGCGCTCCGAAATGGAGTCAAAGGTGAGAGGTTCACCTAAGAGCCGGTGTCGACCTTGAACTCGACACGCGCTTTCCCAATTATTGCCTTCAGCAGCCAGTCCTTCTCTGCGCTTGTCCCGGACTCTCCCACCTGAAGAATATTGAAGTCATCTGCCTGCTTCTGAACTTCCTCCACCTGCGGTCGGCGTTCCTCAGCCTGGGATCTTGCTTCACAACGACTCGCGAAATTATGCTTCCTTTGACATGCATTGCAAATTTTACCAAAAGCTGGGCATCGGCGTGGTTCATAAATCTGTTGCACTTTCGACATCTCAATTGCGGTGTGTTCTTTTTTGCCTTGTGCGTAGCATCTACCTGCTCTTCCGGAGTGGGGTGCTGACTCAGCCACATCTTGGCTTGTTCTGAAGATTTCTCTCTGGCTTTGTAGATTCTAGCTGCTCTTTCCAGGGTCACGTCGTGCTCTCTTAGGAGGTGTTCACGACGTTTATAATCTCTGATGCCATCGACAATCTGATCCCTCACCAAAGAACCCGCCAGGACGCCGAAATTGCACGAGCGCACCTTGAGCTTAAGTTCTCTCAAAACGTTTTTGAACGACTGACCTTCTGCTTGGTGGGTCTTTCGGTAAACATGGCGCTCGAAAGTTTCGTTGGCTTTCGGTGCACAGTATTCCTGAAGCTTGTGGATCACCGCGGCGTAGTTCTGCCTCTGGTCTTCCGTGACTATGAAGGTAATAAAGACGTCCAAAGCTTCGGGACCCGCCACAGGCAGCAAGAAAGCCACCGTCTGCTTGTCTGTTCGAACCGTCGTGCCAGTCGCCGTCGCTTCAAAGAACAACTCGACGCGTTGAATGAAGCGCTCCCAGTTGTCTGCCACGCTGCCCGACAACGATAGACCCTCGGGTGGCTTGAGCCACTCCATGTTTTACGCAAAGGCTTGCCAGGTTAGAAAAACCATCGGGTTTCGGCACCATGTATTGATCACACGGCTGCTTTGATTTGAAGCCAGAAGCAAATAGACCCGTTGCTCTCGGGCAGGGGGCGCGAGCGCGTCCGCAAGACGCGACCATGTTATGCTGGCAGCACTATCCAGGCGGCGCTGTAACGTTCGATTCTGTAACGATCCTGCACGTGCCACGTTCGAATCCAAGCGTCTGTCAGCATCTGTAGACGCGCGATAATGAAACGCCTAAACAAAGAAAAACTCAAATAAAAAAAAAAAAGAATTATGCAGCTCGCGGCCTCAGCGTTCCGTTCAGCTTTATCATTTGATTGCGTTCTTTCATAGCTTCCGTGAGCCCGTATGTTTCACTTTACGTGATAGCGAAGCCGAAGCTACTTGCAAAAACATGTTCCCCTGAACGATGCTCGCACTGCACGAGCGCGCGTGCTTCCTTCGAAGGGACACTGCAATCTCGGAGCTCGCTCTTGTGGCTTCTGCTACACTGGCACTTAGAATGGAACGGAGTATAAAAAACTGTGGTGGGGAAGCGTGATGACGCACGTTCAAAACGCGAGCCAAATATTCTATTTTGCTCGCCTGGAGCGCTGCTCAAAACTTGAGAGCTACAGGCCTATACACGCTCCCGCCTTTTATTCCTGAGCTCGCGCACGAGCGTGGCTGGAGCGCAAGCGAGCCGGCAACACCGATACACAATACACATTCAGTCGGTTTTAAAATGAAAACATGAGCTTTAGAATGGTTTGTGTTCCATAGCTTAAGCATCCACTAAAAGATTTTCTTTTTTTTCTGGTCAATATAACTGAAATACGAAGCATCGACTAACCTCCAAAAGGAAAGGAAACTATGCCACAAAATTGACATGAATAATTTCGTCCGGGCCATAATGACAGGCCATTTTGTCTGGGGGCCATTATGACATGGACCATTTCGACTGGGACCATTTTGTGTGGGACCATTTGCCCGGATCTCTAACAAAAAAAAATGAAAGACGTTTGCAGCACTCCGTAATTCTGAATCAGAGCGCAGCTCTTGAGGAGAAGGAGAGGAGGGTAGGAAACCCGCGTTGACGTATAACCTGGAGAAAAATCACGTGCCAGCCAGCTCCGTATCGATACCTTCCCTTCTTGGCATTTCGTAATGCCCGGCCTTCTGGCTTTCGTTGTCGAATCCGGGATGCATGCACACATGCATTTTGTTGTCCTTCTTACGAACGACGACGAACGGGCCGACCCAGTCTCACGGTTCTTTCATGCTTACCATTATTCCAGCCTGTTCCCTTCTGTTTAGTGCTTCCTTAAGAGATTCGTTCATTCGGTACTGGGCAAGCTGCTTGGATGACTGGTTTCGCCTTTCAGAACCATCTTGTACTCTTTAGCAGTACATCCGGTACACTCGAAGATTTTTGGAAATTTTCCTACGATTCATTTTTATGGCCATTGGTACCTGTAACGTCATTGACATGGTTGGTTTGTCCATATGGCGCATATGCTCTGCGTCCGAGGAGCGCCTGGCTTGCTTTTTTAATGATGAAGAAGTCGAGCATTGCTTCTGCCCCATTGACAATGACTGGAAGTTCTGCTATTCCAATGTGTCCGATGACTCCTTCCGCTGTAGTACCTCAATGCATCCTTCGACGGATTCGGCGCATTTGTTCCCCTTAGTTTCTTGAAACTAGATAGCGGTAGCAGATTGGCTTGGGAACCCGTGTCGTCCTTCAGTTGAACTTCTCTGCCAAAAACGGTCGCTGGTATTATCAAGTCAGCACCGCCATTTCCGTTCTCCAAAACTGAAAAATCGTCGTGCTTATACGCTCCGCCAGCTGTCTTCTTGGATTCGCAACAAGCCGGGAAGTGCATATTTTTATTATATACGTGGCATATTTCGCCGTATGCTGGACATTTTCGCGGTTCGTAATGCATGTTGTTTCTTCCACGTCTTTTGGTATTGGAGTGAGCTTGCGTTTTTTGGCTGGAAACAGGAGCCACGCTTTTTTCTGGGTTCTCCCAGGCCTTCTGCCTTTTTTTAGCTACTGCTGCCGCTTTGCAGAACGTGACTGACTTTTCTCTGGCTATGTCGTTTTCTCGAAGGTTCTTTTCTAGTAATCGCTTCTCGGTGACGCCGTACACAATCTGGTCTCGAATCATGGAATCGAACAGCTGTTCAAAGTTGCATGATTAGGCATTCAGCTTCACGTCTCGATAAAACGTTCTGATTGGCTCACCTTGTGGTTGCATTCGTGTCCACAATTTATAGCGTTCGTAGGTCTCAATTTATCTAGGAATGCAATATTCCTCAAACTTCGTCACGGGCACGCTATAGCTTACCTTTTCCTCTTCCATCAGCCCAAAGGTGTTGAAGACTTTGATTGCTTTAGCACCCGCTAAATGGAGGAATATCGCTGCCTTCTTTTCGCTGTGCGTGCCTTGGCCGGCTCGGTGGCATAGGCACGCACTTGCGTTGCTTGCACTTGCGTCAGTTGTCAGCTACGCTTCTGGAGAGAAGCAAACCACCAGGCGGGCGAAGTCCGTCCATGGCCAGACGAAGCAAGAGCCACTTCTGACATTATGTTTCAGTGACGACGACGCAAGACCATCACGGCGAAGAACTACGCCAAATCGCAAGAGCTATAAAAACCTATGAGCGAATTAAGTTACAGTTCAAACCTTTTACTACAGAACTATCTATGGTAAACGGTGTACCGCTGAAAGGATTAAAATTTGTCATGTATAGGGCACTTTGAAACGAGATGATCAAAAGAGTACACGAAAAGCACCTTGGCATCGCCAAATGTAAGGAAAAGGCAAAAACGTTGATGTTCTGGCCATGAATGACGTCCGAAATCCAGAAAATAGTTAGCCGCTGCGAGATGTGCAAACATTGTGCGTATCGTCAGCCAAAGAGAGCGCTTATGATGTGACCTACACCGAGGCAACCATGGGAACGTGGGGGGTAGACCTCCCTCAGTATGCTCGAAGGTCATACCTTGTGGTTTAAGACGCATACTCGAACTTCAACGAAGTAGAACTTCTACCCGATACAACTGCAGCGACCGTAGCCAACAAACTTTCCAGTATATACGCAAGGTATTGGGTACCTCTGCCAGTATGCTCTGACAACAGGCCATAGTTCGTCTCACAAGAATTCAGAGCGTTCGCCTCAAAGTATTAGTTTGAGCACGCGAGCTCGAGCCCACGATTCCCACTACCCAACGGCCTGGCCGACAAGGGCGTACAAGTTATAAAGAGGTTAATTAAGAAAGCCAATTACGCAAACACAAATTTCTACCTGGATTTGTTAAATTAGATATCCTCACCAATAGAAGAAGGAAAGTCACCTAGCGAATTTCTAATGAGTCGCCAGATCCCTTGCAGGATATCTTACTTCACAAAGAACCACTACGATACTGTCCAGAAACATAAACAGACAAAATTCATTGGACAAAACCTCTCAACGTTGCAACCTGGAGATGTTGTCCGCGTACAACACCAAAACGGCTGGACAGTAAAAGCTCAAGTCGAGACATCGGTAGCACCAAGATCTTAAAAGGTCACCACCCCGGGCCGACGTAATCCCGATGAAATAGCAAGCACCATTTCCCCTCCTCCGAAGATTTTGATGCTCCGGACCAATCACAGGAAACCGAGGAATCTAACAATTACACTAAGGTGAAACCTTCCCTACGCCATCACAGCAGAGTGCTGTGAGAACAGCGGTTACACCGACAATTTCTACTGCAGCTTTCTACGCTACGACAGCGAGAACACCACACAGGCATTCCTGCTCGCACCTTAGCGCGGTTGAGGCAACCATTCCGTCATCTCGGATACGCCACGAACCCTAAGGAAATTCCGTGAGCCTACAACTTTGACATTCCTGCTCAACCAATAAAGAAATGGGGGTGTATAGGGATATGACAGCACGAGATGTGCATAGACAATGAGGAGAAGACGATAAATTGGTATTCCACTGCTCGCCATGAGGGTCTTGCGTCGTCGTTGCTTATACAAGAGATATGTTAAGAAGGAAATTAGCTTTCGCAATGCCTTGTCAGAAACTTTATTAGTGCCTGTCTTTTCTTCAGAAATGCTCATGAATGACAAGCTGAAAAAGGCGGCAGTTCGAAGGAATTTAAGCTCCCGTAGACAATATCTAGTCCCCAAACCGGAAAAAATGCAAAAGGGCTGTAATTCTTTTTTTTTTTTTTTTTTTTCATAAAGCAATTTTGACATCTATCCGTCCGGTGGCAGCTGAGCATTCGGGCCAAAAAGTTGCCAATAGAAATACATTGGGCCAGGGGACCTGCCATAACCTTTTAAGAGTAGAGCCCACTTTCAAAGCAGGCTGGTGCACGCGCCCGCGTAATGTGTGTATAAAAGGGAAACATTTAAAGGTTTATTTATTTATTTATTTATTTATTTACCCTCAGGGCCAGGGGCGTTACAGAGGGGAGTGGGTATAAAAAAGGTATAACACAACATCAGCGTACAACAGAAAATATAATACAGTAGTTGTGGCTCTTTACAAAAAAAGATTGGAAACGGCAGTTTTAAAACACTCGATATCGGGGATTTCGGCAATGACTCCGGGAAGGTGATTCCACATTGTTGAGGCACTAGGAATAAAAGACTCGTAAAAATGTTTAGTACGACAAGACGGAATGGCAACTTTATGACGGTGATCGATGCGTGCTGAAACGTAGTGAGGTGTTGTTAGTAGTCTTTCTTTTAGAATCGGATTATTATGATATATCTTATGAAACAAGCACAGACGGAACATTTTTCTACGTTGTGAAAGAAGAGGTAATGATAGGCTAGACTTCATTGCGGTTACACTGGATGTACGATGGTAATTTGAAAGTATGAAACGAGATGCGCGGTTCTGAATCGCTTCTAATTCGGAGATAAGTGATTCTTGACCAGGATCCCAAACCGAAGCTGCATATTCCAATTTAGTACGAACTAATGTTTTATATAAAAGTAATTTTAATGAGCTGGGAGCAAGACAAAAATTTCTTCGGAGATATCCCAGCATGCGGTTGGCATTATTTGCAATATATTCAACGTGACACGACCAGGACAGATTAGCAGATATATGCACACCCAGATATTTATACGATGATACGGTTTCCAAAGATAGATTATTTAGACGATAAGAAGCACACGGAGTATCAAGACGAGAAACACGCATATATTTACACTTATTAATGTTTAGTTTCATGTTCCACAAATCACACCACTCAGAAACACTGTTAATATCTGATTGAATAAGTGAGACGTCAGAATCACTGTTAATTTCGCGATAAATGACGCAGTCATCGGCAACCCGATCTCTAGACTACAGTAACATTGTCACAATTAAACTGTTGGCTTTATGCAAGAGGCATGTGCTAGGAAAATAATGTCCTGACAACCTACGTTAATCATTCATAATTGTATGTTCTTTTTTTTATTATTCTAGATTTAATAAAGTATATTTGCAAAGAGCAAGATTTCTAAAATGTAGCCATGAACTTTCTGAGGTCACAGTTCATAAATATATCTAGATTAAAATTAGCTTAGATATGGGCAAGTGGAAGCTTCTGAACATCCTTTACGAGTTCAGATGGGTTTTCGTTTAGGCATGGTGCAGTAGTGACCAGCTTAGAGAAACTTTTTGATATTCGTTTTGATAATATTCGGCCAAAACCACTATTCGCTTCGAATTTGCTTCAAACTCAAAATCCACTATTCGCACATGCATGAAAAACTGCATCATAACGCCCGTTTTCTCGGTATATTATTTATTGTGCATTGTCATCACCAGAATTACTCTTCGTAGTTCCCTGCTTCATGTATACTTAATTCCTTTACGTTACCGTGTGCCTAGTGATCTGAGCTGATCTACCATTTTTATTTGTCTTCCGTCCTATGTGATTATGCCAAATTTCCTCCTATGCACTTTGATGTATGTCTGGGGAGTTCAGGGCGTCAATATTATTTTATAATATCATAAATAGTAAAATATGGCAAATTGAAGCATATGCATTTGTCCCCCTTACAGTTCTTCTTACTTTTTTCATTAGATAAAATTTTTGTATTGAAATGCTTATTGATGTTTATTTACTTAGCATTTCCTCGTGGATACTATTTTATCTAATTGTCGGCCTTAGAGACTGCAAAGGTCCCCAGTCAGGCCCCTTTGTCAAAACTTTGGAGATCCCAACTATAAACGATTGTCCTCGTCGACTAAGATAATGTGGAACTCACCATACATTCTGCGCAGAAGACCAAATCCCACTGAACAGTAGAATACCAAACTGGCAGGCTTCCAATCAGTGAAAACAAATATAAGAAAAAATAATGCAATCCTCACAAGGCCCCAGAGGACTGTATAATTGACTTAATCCACTATCCTGTCATAAGCTATTGAATGTAATTGAACGCAATCTATATATAGAAGATATTCGGTGTTTATGTCCTGTCTTGATCGCTTTATAAACTGGTCAATATTATATGCAGTTCAATGTTCGTTTCCAAGATATAATCATACAAAATATTACCCTACCATATATTTATATAAATTTAAGACCTTCCAAAAGTAGACGTTACGGCCAAGAGCCATATGCAAACAAACTTGTTAGGTTTAACCGACAAGTGATATCCATGCACAAGAGTACATCAGTGCACACAATATAGGCACGAAACGTTTTCTGCACGTGATAAAGCACTTGATTCAGTTCCGCGCACTAAAACGTGTAACTAAGTCTCTTATGACTGAGGATTCTCCTAAATGCTGCATAAGCGCCCACAGCACGAAGACCTCGCCTATGATGGCATAAACAATGACCAAAATCAGGTTTATACAGTTTTAGATCTTCCGACGGACATTTTCAAGACTGAGTTACTGCAGGCATTGCTTTCTTCTAGTGCTTACTTTAGCTATCTATGTATTTTCAGAGTGCGCTGGATGTTGCCTGTTCCCTGGTGCGCCTCTATGGAGTGTACGCGCCTCTAGCACTCGTGTTCTTCTTCGGAAGCGGCGTTGCGTTAGCGTGGCAATTGATATGGATCAAGAAGTGGACGGATGCGGACGTTCAAGGAGCATCTGGAGGCCATGGCTGGGCAAGAGGACTTGTTTTCCTTTGCTTCTCTGACGGTATTTATATTTGTAGCGCCTATCACCCGGATACGCGGCGTCTGATATTTCGTAGATGAAAGCTACGGGCTATCTAGGAAGAGTTGCAACTATACATGTTCAGAATGCTTAACTATACTCAATATACAAAAACGGCCAAGCGCACTGGGTGATTATTCGAAAGGTCTATCAGCGCAAAGGTGTTTGCTACTTTCTACTGACATATATAAATATTTGTAGATTTATATTGGGCAGCGAATCGGGTCCCACTGAAAATAATTGTGTGTATAAGAAAAAACGCATAAGTTAGAATACTTAACATGATGCACTCAACAAATCTTCCTTTACATGATGATTATTCTAGGGTAATACAGAACGTTCGCTACATTTATCGACAATATTGCAATTCAATTAACTAAACGCAGGGTGGTACAAGAGTTGATTTTTACCTTGAGAGAATATTGGAGGGTTTAAGAATCAGTTTCCAGATACCCCACAATCCCACTGCTCAAAATAGGCGACCTGTATCGTCTACACTCATCTTATTAAATTATGATGCTTTGCAAAAAGTGTATAAATTCAGCCTTTGTTTTATAATTCACATTATTGAAGCATGCACTTGTGCGGCCATGATCATAGCCTAACCTTATTATGCGCGTACCAAGCATAGAAGCTATGGGTTTATATCATTCCCAATGTTTCAGAAAGCCCAATGATTTGAACCACTATTTCAAATACGTCTTAACCGTACATGAAACAATACGAGTAGAATCTTAGTTAACATTACGACTATCATAGATTCCCATGTAGCCCTGACTTCTAGAAATATTGTTATGTCCATTAATTTTACGTTGAAGTTTTCAAAGGCTGAAATACGTACGTGCTATATTCATATTTAAAGATGCAATGGCAGGTCAACACCTTTTTTTATTATCCGAAACAATTAAAAACAATGCCTGGACATTACCCTCAAAATTCCAATCTAAAACCTCAGTATTTGTGAAGTGAAAAAAAAAAGAACAATCTCCAAAAGCCGCATTTGAAGTTCCGTCGCAATCAGCCACTGCAGTGAAGTCAAGATTGACTCGACCTGTAACTCAAGTTTGTCTCCCGCATCCGTAGCTCCGAACCGTCCCAACCGGAAATGCCCTGTTCACCCGCATATCAACTGCTCTTTTTCGTGCGTGCCGGCTATCGCTGTGAGCAGACGACGATTCACCTTCGAGTTTGAAGTTCGTTTAGGGCCCTTTCAGCGATCTCAAATTCCTTAAAAAGGTGTGATGTCGAAGAGGACGAGTAGTGCACTTGTGTGAGCAACGTGAGGGCGCCGGTGCTGCATAAAAGACTGTCCCGCGGCAGTGTCACAACCGAAAGTACGCTCCTCAGGTTCCCGAAGAATGCGTCAGTAAGGCGGCCTGGCTACCTGAAATTCCTGCAGTACTACTGGAAAGTTTCGAATTGAAGTCCCATATTTGTGCTCAACACTTTGTCAACTAGGATTATGAGGTCAGCCCAAGCATCTCTAGAGCGTTGGTGGTTCAAATGGCACCTCCGCTGAGGCGTGGTATCGTTCCGACGAACTTGCCGCAGCAGGTCACATCACACAAAGTAAAAGGGCAAAAGCTTGAGGTAAGTCTGCCAAACATAAAGAACTTTGTGCGAATCGAAGACTTCCCGAACATCCTTACTTCTACAGGTGCCGAGCGCCGCCATGCATTCCGAGAAATAATGAAAAGCCAGCAGACGACATCACCTCCGGACTCTGATTTTCGATATTTCAAAAGGAGCGGACGTAGTGCATTCGCAATTGCGTTAAAAAAAAAAAAAACTTGTTTTTGCGATTGCCGTTAATAAATATCATGGTCATGTCACTCGCAAAGCTCCTAAAACTTATAATTGATTCCGTCACAAAAAGAAAACGAACGAGGATGTGAGGACAGGGAGAGAAAAGCGCCAAAAATAAGAAAGGCGCGAGCAATACTTTTTTTTGCGTTGTGTTTTTTGTTTTTTTTTTTTGCCTGACTACAATTTGCATTGTTTTTCACAAGAAAAATACGATCTTTGGGGTGTCAATGCCCCTTTAATGTCAAATGAAAATGCCGTAAGCTTCAACACGGTGTCCACCCACAATCTCATTGCACACTTTAGCAATTTGAAGTTTAAAACCGTTTTGCACTAGCCAACAAACGCATGTCAAAGCTCCAAACAGATGAACAACAAAAACGGGCGTCGCGCGAGGGTTACCATTGCAACCATTCGGGGATCTCCGTTTTTATTGCTTAAATTATTGATGCGCATTTCGAAGATACGACGTGCAAAATATAGCTTCTTTCTAATCACAAAGAAAGTGAATGAACTCACTCTGCACTGATATATGTTGGCGTCTTACTTGGAAACTAGAGGTGCTGTTTCATCATCCTCATCATTTATTAAACATTGAAGACTCTTAAGGGCAGTACACAAGGTAGGGGTACACAATGGAGAGCATTGCATTGTCTCACGTATTGTTATATATGGGGTGTTTTCTTGTTCATCTTATTTTCGCAGTGATTTTCCGGAGTGTGGGCGGACTGTTTTCTGGCCGTTGGCAGTAGGAAGCTCTCCGTGCATCTTCACAATGAGATGTTAAGCCATGTCCTCTTCAGCCCTGTGTCCTTCTTTGACACCAATCCCCGCGGAAGAATCCTCAACAGATTTGCTGTGGATCTCGACGCTGTAGACGCCAGGTTGTACTTGTTTGGAAAGCAGTTCATCCAGGCTACATTATTGACGGTTGCCAAGCTCATTGCAGCCGGAAGTCAGGCACCTGTGATCATGATTGTAGGGTCGGGTGCGCTGGTCACCTTTGGTATTGGTATGGTACGTAACATTTGTGAATTAAATGTAGATGATACCAAAGCTAAAAAATATTTGTACTGCATAGTAGCTATCTGGCTTGTCCTTGACCTAAACAATTAACATAGAATATGTTATAGGGCTAGGGTCTACAAAAAAGCAACACGTTACGCTTGAAAGTTACACTTGACCGACGCACAGGTTAAAGTCGTATAAACAGTGGAGCACCTAGACACTATATTGCTTACATAACCTTGACGTCAGTGTGTCACGTAGCAACATGATATCACGTGACGTCATATTGTTACGACTTGTTTAATTCAAATTCTAAACGTACATACCTGGAATGGGGCACGTAAAGTTCATTTCACGGGAAGTATTAGTAAAATTCCGTATGAACGGCCGCCCTTGAGAGATCACCGATCCAGTTTTTGAGCGCAGCTCTTAGGCGTCCGTTTCCGGCTTGAGCGGCGTCGCCGTTGCCGTCGGCGTAACCGCGCGTTGCATTATGGAACGTTTCCCATAATGACTTCCCTTGTGAGGTCACGTGTGACGTCACGAGAGATAAGAAGGAGGATAAAAAAATCGCTAAACTTAGCGGAAAAAATTCTCCGCTAAATGCAGCGGAAACAAATTCCCGCTAAATTTAGCGGAAAAATTTTCCCGCTAAATTTACCCGTAAAATTCCCCGATATATTTACCGGAAGAATGTCCCCCCTTTATATAGCGGAAAAAATGTCCCGTTAAATTTAGCGGAAAAGTCTCCCAACTAAATTTAGCGGAAAAACTTCCCTGTTTTGATTAGCGGGAAATTTTTTCCGCTGAATTTAGCGAGAAATGTAGCGAAAATTTCCAACTAAGTGGGAGGTGAGCAGGAGAGGAGAAGGGGAGGGGAGGAAGAGCATTCTCTCCCCTCCGTAGCCCCCCTCTTCCTCCCTAAGAGCTGCACTCTAATTCGGCATTAGAGGCAGTTGTAAACGTATTTCATTCTTTTAGGCTGAATACTCGTAGCAGAAAATTCCGAAATATCGCCCACCCCTAATTCCCGCTGGGTATCGACCACTCGATGTACGACAAGAATTACGACTACCACGCGACCTACGATACAGGTACGTGTGTGTGACAAGCGGGTACGCCGCGGGTTTTCTCATTTCTATCGCATGGCACGCGAATCTGCAGCGTCCACGATCTACGGTATCTGTTCCCGTGACATGTGAGTTCGTAGCCGGTTCCCACGTATCTTTTCTGCAATCTTCGCACGTGATATCAGTACCCACGATACGCGAGTTTGTGGCGGTTTCTCGCGTTTTTATCGCACCCTGAAATGCGAAGGAGTTGCGTCCGCAATCTGCGGTATCCGGTGCCGTGACATTCGCATTCGAGTTTGTAGAGGGTTCTCGCGTTCTTTGGCGCTCCATATGCGCGCTCGGTGTCAGTTCCCGTGATAAGCGAGTATATAGGGGGTTCTCGAGTTTATCCCACCATGAAGCGCGAATCTGCTGCGTCAGAGACCTGCTGTATCACTTCCGATTTCACGTGTTTTCTCGCGGAAACGGGGATGGGGTTCTATTTTTAATTCTGGATTAAGTTCCGCTGTCTAGTTTTTTTAGCACTGGCCTCTTTATTTTGATCAGGCGTTCTTAGAAGGTTGCACGGTCTGTTTATTTTTAAAGCATGAAATGCTTTTCAACGAAAAATGATGTCCGTCCGTCCATCCGTCCGTCCGTTCGTTCATCAGCGTGTTTCCTGCTAAATTTAGCGGTGAAACTGAATTGATGCTTAGGTCACGTGTCATAAATTGATGTCACTTGACCTAACGCCCTCTGATCTGTGCACCCATTCATTTTCCGCGCAAAATTTGGTTGGAAAATTGATGTGACGTGACCTTACGTCACGCGACCTCTCCTGCAATTCAGTTTTCCCACTACATTTTGCGGGAAATGTGATGTCATGCGACCTCCTTTGAAATCTCCCTTCTGGTTTACCCTGCGACGCATAGAATATGCCTTATTCGGCGCGGAGCAAACCACGTGGACGCCTTGCCGTCCGGCAGTCGTCTTCAGTCTGTCAGTGATGCAGTGGATATAAGAAGCTACCACTATAAGCTTTCGTCTCGTTGTCTTTGTATGGTCATTTTTTTAGGCTCCCGCTTGATGTTGCTGCGGATCTTTTCACACATCGCTATCAATAATGTATTTGTGTAACCAGGGGGGCTATGTTCGACAAATGTTTCGTTTCTCTTAAAAAGAAACAGAAGTGACGGAACGGATGATATCGCGTCTGATTGGCTAGAGGCTTAAATGAAGAAAAAGGGAACTTTCGTCATTTGAGCCTCTAACAAACGCGATATCGTCCTTCCGTCACTTCCGTTTCTTTCTAGGAGAAACGAAACATTTATCGAACATATTTCCCCAGCAGTCTGTAGCCTTAACATTTTTGGTTGAAAGCTTCGCCCAACCTGATGATGGCAGGACGTTTTCAGGGCAGATGTAAATGCTGTAGTGGCCACACTCCGTTTTACATTTTTCGAATGTCCAAAGTTAAAAGGAAGGATTTTGTTTTTACAGAATCTAGCTTGGTACATCCAGCACATGTAACCAACCGTAAACTTCAAGGCTACATCCTGGAACCTTATCGACTTGTCCACAGGAAGTTCATACTCGTAGGTGAATGTGACTCCAAAGCAGCCCTGTTGGAAACATCTCTTAACCATTTCACGGTACCCCTTAATTTCTTCATGCACCTCATGTGTTACATGAAATCAAGAAATCGTCGACATACCTGAAGATCACCTCGATCCCGGGATTCTTGACGGTCTTTTGACTTACCCTCCCACATGCCGCGAGAAAAGCGTTGTAAAAAACAGGGGCCACACGATATCCGATGCACATACCGGTTTTCTGTACATATCGTTGATCCTGATATGAAACTACGGTTGCTGTTAAGTAGACACTCAGTGGTTCTAGAAAACCGTTGGATTGATTTGGAATGAGATGGCACCCTGCTCCTTTATGGTTATTTAGAAAATGTGTAGGAGGCTTGCATGGGGAATTGAATAAAACATTTCTTGAATGTCGATGTAAGAGCCAGAAATAATTTCACAGCCAGTTTCTTAAAGAAGGCGATCACACTTTCTGAGTCAGGTACCCTGAATGGATCTTGAATCTGAACATTGGACAAATGCTTCGCCAAAACGGTCGGCACATGTGCTTGCCATGTCCCTCTTTTCGAAAGAATAGCAAGAAACGGACCATCAGCGCTGTGGGTCTTGGATGAGAAAAAAAAAAAAGACACAGAGATGGTCCTCCATTGTTCCTTTTATTTTTGTGGCAAGGTTTTCTTGGAGGTTTCTTTCAAGTATTTGCAAGATGGCTCATTTTTGTAGATTTTGCTCTTTTCTCATCCACCTGAGGGAAGATCTAACCACCACCTGATTAGCCCGTCCACCGTACTCGCTGGACTCAAGGAACATCCCGCCCCCCTCTTTTTCTGATAAACAAAGCTTAAGATCTTTGCTCCGCAATTCATGTACTGTAGATCCGAAGCTCATTTCTTGATGTGCCTGACCCCTTCATACAAACAACAACGGAAGTTATGCAAACATAACTTCCGTGACCAATTATTTGTGCTATTTTTTTCATCTTGAGCCAGAGCGCAGGGTTAGGCAGAAATACTCAAAAATGTATTTGGAAAGACAAATACTGGAATACACTAAACTAGTAGCTAAAATAGGGATACTAAAATATATCTGTAAAAATGTATCGCGGTACGTATCGGAATTACGTTTTAAATAGAGCAAAGAGTCTTTGGAAATACAAATAGAGGAATACATTTTAGAGAGGGCAGAGATACAAATACAGAAATAATTATATTGCAATTTTTCAAATTTGTTTCAGACGCCAAATGAGATGGAGCTTGAAGTTTGAAGTAGAAATTTTTGATCCCGAAATTACTTTCCCATAGGCTTAGCACTTTGCATTGAAGATAGTGGTTTCGGTCGAAGAGGAGTCTTCAGTGGGCTCAAATTACGTTCCATCAAGGATTGACCGCAGTCCCTTCCCTGACATCCTGTCTGTGTGACGAGCGATGCGAAAAGACTTTCACCTCTAAATAAATTCTATGTCACCCTAAATTCCATCAAAACGTCACCACGCCCCTGTCCAATAAACTAATATTCTTTATCTGTAGGTGTGACCTTGAACATAATCTTTACCCACGATACTGGATGAAAAGACAAGACGTACTTTCGTTGTAGGTGACCTCGTTGGAGATCATACAGGCAGTGTCATTTGGAATTTTCGAGAATAGTGGACCACCTGGAGCATCCTAGAACACATGTCTTATCTTCAGTTACGGTTGAAAAAACGATACGGCGGCATCCCTGTTATGACGATCCTTCATGTCGACCCTTTGCCATCGACGCATGAATTGCGGTCCTCAGGTTTTGCCTATCATCATACAAACAAAGACCTCGTGAATTGCGACCTGATATTGCCGGCACAGGTGCGAGCTCACCGAGAAACAGCAATCTCGAGGCGAGTCGCAGGTGTACGAAGTCTGGGTCGCTACAGCGAGGACACGTTTGGCCTCAATCCTGGGTTTCGAATCACCAGGGCAGCGGGTCACGTTCACGTCGACTGATGACGTACCCTTGAGCCATGCAATATTACGGGCGCAACTGAAGACGCATTCGGATATGTGTTGAACTTCACTGCGTGAGTCATCCTACTATTTCAAGTAAACCACCGCCATGCTCATGCTGCAACGCAGGGGTTTCCCCAGGAATTGAAATCAGGGGGGGTGTCTAAATTTTTTTTGGGGGGTTAAAGGGGGGGGGGGGGGGGGGCATTGCGAATATAGGAGTCGTTGTGAATTAAGGGAGTGCCTTCGGAAAAACGAGGGGGGGTCTAACCCCCCCTAGGGGGGGTCTGGGAAAATCCCTGCTGCAACGGACTGTGAATCAGCTTTGCCGGCTTGGTGTACAGTGTACGCTAAGGCAAGAGGGACGGTTAGCAGCGGGCATTTGATGCCATCAAACAATGACTCATGAAATTCCTACCTAGGGACCTGCGGCAAAAGCTGCTCTAACTCCTCTCCTGGCACGCCATCTGGTTCAAATAAGCTACTACGCAACACTTCTCAGACGAGAGAAGAGTACGCATAGAAAAATAGTTTAGAGAATCGGAACGAACCTTGGTCAGTATAGTAACAGTGCCCCACCATCTTCTTGACCCTGGGGCCCTCAGAAGTAAACAAAAGCGTTCGGATTTGTATTTTTCTTTTTTTTTTTGTGAGAAGGGGGGGGGGGAGTATTTTTCAAGAAATCTAACGAAATACATTTCATCCTGATTGTATCGCGATACAAAGAAGCATTCCAAATGTATTTTGATACAGGAATACAGATACAGGTGAAAAAAATGAATCGCGTTACAGAAATACAGATCCGAAAAGTATTTCTAAAATACTATGGCGATACATTTGTATCGCGATACTCCTCAACCCTGCTATAGCGACTATCCCAACCGCTTCAAGCATTGGTGGAATGGCAAACTTCGGTGCGTTTTCAAGTACTCGTTTGGTCTGTGTTGAAAGAGTGATACCTCCGATGGTCTGAAAAGGAATCCTTTTTCGGCTCGCTTTAGATTCCCCTAGCCTGCTAGATGTGGTGTTTCCAAACTGGAAGACACCTTATGGTCCAAACGCTTTCCATCTTTTACCTTGTCGTAGTGAGCTAATTAAGAAACAACTTTGTGGCTGGGCGATCTCACTCTCAGGAAATCTGTATACAGGTAGGCTTGGCGCCATGTTTCTCATCTTATAATCATTGAAACCCGGTGTGCGTCTCCCTGGGAAGGTTCGATTCAGCCAAATAACCGTCTGACCTCATCCAGGATGATATTTCGCTTTATGCTGCGGCATGATTATCTTGCTCGGCCAATGTTGGCCGCGATCAGCACGATAATAGTATGAATATACAAAAGGTTGAAACTTAATGAACGCGTGCTCGGAGAACTAAAAATAAATATTGCTACTAGTTGGAGCTGAGCTAGTTGGTTGATATTCTTGGGTGGTGCCAGCCGAATACTAACAAGCACATAAATAGACAACCGCCGCACTATCAACTATATTGAAACCTTCTCCTTCCTTCGCTACTATCAGAATTTAGAACCTGGATTGAAGCGCTCTTCTTCCTTTTTCACAAACTGGTATAAAGCTTGTACCTCTACTTCTAGCCTTATTTACAAACGCGGAACTCCTTCCTGTCCTTCAAGACCCCCGCAGAAACAGTTTTTCTTACAGGTGCAGCGCCAGAAAATGGGCACTGACGTGTTCATCGTTTTTATCGATGGTCAATGCCTCAAGGATCACACGCGCAAGTTTTTCTTTGTTTTTCTCAGACGCTTGATATTTTGCAAACTTGCAGTGCACCGGCATTCTCGACAATGGACTGGTAGATATCCAGTTGCGATGCTCCTTAATGAAGCAGCATGTTCCTTTGTCCGGTCGTTGGTGCAACGGCCTGTTTGGACTATGTACCATGGACCGCGTAATAAAGAAATGTTATATCTGACTCATTTTTCACACGACGCGTATTTTGAAATGATAGCAATGCCACAAACATCTTTGAAATCTCCCTCGTTTACCCTGCGACACATAAAATATGCCTTATTCTGCGCGGAGCGAACCACGTGACACCTTGCCGTCCGGCATTCTTCTTCAATCTGTGAGCGATGTCGTGGATATAAGGCCCTATCACTATAGGCTTTCGTCTCTTTTTTGTTTTTGTTTTGGTCATTTTCCCTTGGGTTTCGCCTGATGTTGCAGAATTTTTTACATGTCACTATCAATAATGTATTTAGGTAACCAGCAACCTGTAGCCTTGACGTTGTTAAGAAACTACGCCCAACCTAATGATGGTAGGACATTTTTAGGGCAGATATAAGTGCCGTAGAGACCACACATCGTTTTACATTTTTTTTTCAATTTCCGAAGTCAAAGGGAAGGAATGTTTTACAGGCCCTAGCTTGGTACCTCCAGCACATTCACCTACTCATGTTCACCTTAGAACTACCTGTAGACAAGTCTATAAGATTCCTGAATTTAGTCTTGAAGTATACGGTTCGTCACGTGTGCTGGAGGTACAAAGCTAGATCCTGTAGAGGATTCCATCCTTTAGACTCTGAACATTCGAAACTGTAAAATGAGGTGTGGCCACTACTGCACTTACGTATGCCCTTAAAATATCCTGCCATCATCAGGCTGGGCGAAGCATTTAAACACAAATGTCAATGCTACAGGCTGCTAGTTACCCAAATATATTATTGATAGTGACGTGTAAAAAGATCTTCAACATCATAAAACGGAACCCTTGGGAAAATGACCAAACAAAGAAAAGACCCGAAAGCCTATCATGATAGCGCCTTATATCCGCGCCACCGCTGAGAGATTGAAGAAGAATGCTGGACGGCAAGACGTCACGTGTTTTGCTCTGCGCCGAATAAGGCAAATACTATATGTCCTGGCGTAATCCAGGAGGGAAAGTTCAAAGCAGAAGTTTGTAATAAAATCCCATTATTATGCGGTCGATGCTACATGGGCCATACCGGTCGTTGCATCAATGACCTAACAAGGGAGGGAACATACCAGATTGCTGATGACAAAGTTCAACTAAAAAAACACCTTTTTTTGCGAAACGAATTCTGCGTGTTTATTATCAGGTATGTAATTTTGGACTTCAAAATTTGAGAGGCCTGCTAAATGTGCTGCTTCCGTGGCCGCTTCTTGTGTTTGCATTGTTTTATTTTGTGATAAATACAAAACGTCGTTACGATTGTAAAACATATCGCAGTCATCTGCCGTTGAAAAAAATATTTGTGAACAATTTAGTGCCGCGTTTTGAAAAAGTGGTGCCGGTTTGCGCAGATGCTGATCCTACGAGCCGCCAACATGGCGTGGTTCCTGGAGAAGACCAGATTTTCGCGGACCCTCCAACACGTGACCGAATCCTTGGAATCCCTCAGCAGCTTACGAAGTTACGGAGTTGTGGAGCGCTTCTGTAATCAGTTCTGCCACCTGACTGACTACCATCTGAAGCCTCACGCCACATACTTGGCCTATTATCGATTCAGCCGGACTCTTGGAAATCTCTGCGGCTTTGCTGTAGTCCTGGCCTCGATCCTTTTCATGTTATGGAACCTTTCCGGTGGCGACAGCGCATCATCCAGTGGTCTAGGTCTAGCTCTAAGCGCATCTCTGTCGGTGGGTGATTCTTTAGAGCTTGGTATTTGTTTACGTCGCTATACTTAGATGCTAAAATACGTTTCGCTAATAACCTTAAGTTTGAATGACTAAAGTCGGCGAATGAATTTTAGTATGTAGCAGTTCTTGTGCTACATACTAATGAAACATATGTAAATCTCCAATTTTGCACCAAAAAAAACAGTACAAAAAGATAAAAATCAATGGACAAACGAAGCATTCTATGAAACGTAGTACCGGCCTTCCAATTTCAGTTTTCGAATATCGTAAGTTCAAAATGAGATTGTGAGGAAAAGCCTAACTAATCAGTATACAGAATACATCTTTATGTGTGAAACATTCCTATTTTAAAAAAGATATTCACCTGACAATGGTCTAGCTTTACTAAATTATATTCGACTATGAATATAATTCAACTTGTGGACTTCCCGAAAATGCTGAGGTAGCTAAACTATTTTCGGCAGATTATTGCTCTTTAAATGCAAAAAAAACAAACACGGGTGTCACGTTTTGTGGGGACAATTCATGCAATTCGCGATATTGAGGTTTACATAGACTAAATAGAAAGGCTCGAGACAGTTTATAATTCTTATTATCCCTCAAGATTTTAAAATATAGTAGACACATTTGAGAGCGCAACCCTACACTTTGAAACGGAAGGTCCTAGGTGCGCAAGAGTATTCCTAAATAACTCAAGTCGAGGCAACGGACGTTCATGTGCACTTCATAAACTTTGTACAAAGGGCGACCGGTTGTTGATCATAGCAAATATTTAGACTTCAGAAAACCATTAAAGGGAAAACAAAATCATCACACCTTAACTTTTTAATTTTCATTATGCAATTTTTACTCCACTCTTATAAAAACATTCGTTGATGTATTGCTTAAAAGCCTTGTGCCTATTTGTAAAAATTACCATATTATACAGTCAAAAGAGGACTTTATAATAAAATGCCCTGGCTTAAAAAGATAACCTGCTGAAATCACCAACAAACCTATCAGAACACTCACACACTAGAAATGACTGATTGTTGATACCCCAAGTGTCATGAAGTTTTTGCTTCCTCCTGCGTTTAAACTTGATAAAATACAAAATTTACAGATAAAGTTACACACTAAGTGTCATTGTGACACATCTTAAATGGTTGTGACAAAACTTTTTTCAGATGACTCCAACAGATTGATGTATAATGTACAGGTATAAATTTCTCCTGCGACTTTCTACATTTTTGATCGATTTTGTTTTAGAATATTTGTTTCTATATTTTAGTTACCTCATTTGCTACCGGTGGTATTGACGTAATTTATAATTATTATAGAAATATAAGGACACTTTCATTCAACCACAGATACCACAGACCATTGTGTCTTTGAACTTGGTGATCTTCCTCGCACCGCAATTGTTTGTTTGCTTTGAGCGTGGATTGCAGTACACTGAGCTCCCCGAAGAGGTATGTGAGTTTGTTGTCTCAATAAAAGCTCTCAAGAACTGGCATTAATTTTATAATTATGTGGACACTATTTCCAGGATGACGCCAAAGAGGGAAGCGATAGCAAGGACTTCAGAATGAAGAATGAAAAACATATAGATAATAATTGGCCAACACATGGCCGGGTGGAATTCAAGAACTACTGCGCATCCTACAGGCCAGGGGTCCTTTCCAACGTATTGAAAAAAATCCCACTCTTAATTGAACCCTGCCAAAAGGTAGTTTTATTGATGCATTTCTCCTGTATTATGGCATAATGATAGTGTAACGCTTTTAAACCTTAACACAGTCAGGAAGTCGTTTAAATGCAGCTTTCTAGAAAGACATTCATATTAAAATAGCGCAAAAGACGGGACAAAAAGACGAAGACGCACACAGGACAAGCGCTAACTGGCAACTAAAGTTTATTGAATGCTTCCAATTCTGCTATCGCCCTGCACGCGCTTAGTCTCGTCGCAACAAAAACACGGCGTACCGCCAGATCAGCAGATACAGCCCGCCCACCGCCTGTTCCAAAAAGTCAGCAAAAAAGCGACATCACCCCGCTGCACAATCCGAACGAGGAAAGGAATAGAAAAAACGCCGCGTTAATATTTACACGTTAGATAGTGTTAATGAAACAGTACTCTTTCGGCTGCTTGTAAATATTAACGCGGCGTTTTTCTATTCCTTTCCTCGTTCGGATTGCGCAGCAGGGGTATGTAGCTTTTTTGCTGACTTTTTGGAACAGGCGGTGGGCTGGCTGTATCTGCTGATCTGGCGGTACGCCGTGTTTTTGTTGCGACGAGACTAAGCGCGTGCGCGGCGATAGCAGAATTGGAAGCATTCAATAAACTTTAGTTGCCAGTTAGCGCTTGTCCTGCGTGCGTCTTCGTCTTTTTGTCCCGTCTTTTCTGCGCTATTTTAATATGAATGTTCATTACCAACTTGCCCAGCAGACCAAGCTTTTACAATACATTTCAAGAAAGATCTTTTAGGTTCTTAGGATTGTTCTCTGCAATTATTTCGGTTTATTCATGTGGTGTATCTCACAAACTAAAGCAAGGTACTATCGAGAATAAATGAAATGCGAATGGAGGAGCGCGTGGCTCGCGGTACACGCTGCGCCGCCTGGAAGTGAGCCTAGGGGCGAGGGTGCGTGGCCTACTCCGATGTGTTTACGCCCTTCACTCGGCGCTCCCCGAGCTTTGGCATTGCGCCTCTTAAGGCCCGTTCAGACACTTGCGTTTGAGGGCGTTTAACTGCGTTGCGTCGAGAACCGAAAGCGAGTTACCGGCACATATGTGCTTCGTATGAAGCGTGGAATCCCATTCAAGGAATCATCTTGACACGCGCTATAAGCAGCAGGGATGTCCTGTTGAAGCGCAATTGTCAATCGTCAAGCGCATGCGCAGTCAAACGCAATTGTCTGAACCAGGCTTCAGTGTACTGAAAGCTATCGCCGCTGTTTTTGCTCGCTCGGCGCGTGCAGCGCACGAACGCTCGCCGCTAGTAGCAGCTAAAGCGCGCGCTTTAGCTGCTACTAGCGAGCTGCTACTAGCGGCGAGCTTCCTCGCGCCGCACGCGCCGAGCGAGCGAAGATAGCGTTGATAGCTTTCAGCGCACTAATACCCTGGTTACACGGGCGCTCTCAACTGCCCTTGAGTCAACGACTCAATCGCGATCGGCCGGAGTTACACGACGACGCCAGCTGTCATCGAGCCGCTAATGACAGTTGAGTTCAACTGAGCTCCCCTACCTCAGTTCAACTGAACGGAGTTCCCCAACGGAGGTAAAATGGCTCCTGCCTGCGAAACCACTGCCGCCGACAATCGTTTGCGAGGCACTTACTTTTTTGAATGCAGGGGGAGGTGTCTAGAAAGAATCGTTGCAGCAAAATATCCGGGAATGATTTGGTTTAGGCGTCCGAGCTGCCGCTCAAACGATCCCGGCTAGCCGGCAAGCCACCAAACGAGCGAAGATGGCGGAGGGACAAGCTATATAAATGGACAAATAGTAATGGGTGCACCCGTCGTAGCGGGCGATAGCTTGCACTACCTAGCATAAATATGCGCAATCTAGCCCTGAATCTGCTTTGGTACTCGTGTAAACGCCGCTGAAAAGCAACAAGGTATTGAACATATTGTACCAATACTTATAATTAATAAAGGTGAGCCTCCGAGTAAATTACTTTAACAATTAGACTGATCACGTGGCACATTAACAAGTTTCGTTATGGCTTCAACTGGGTTCTAAAGAGCCGTGAAGCACCATCACAGTTGAGTTCAGTTCAATCACAGTTGGGGCCCATAACTGTGATTGAAGTCAACGACAGTTCAAAGCGTCCATGTAACTAGGGTATAAGAGACGCACTGGCGAAGCTTAGGAAGCACCAGGCGGAGGGTGTAAACACATCGGACTAGGCCCCGCACCCTCGTCCCTAAGCTCACTTCCAGGCGGCGCAGCTGTACCGCGAGCCACGCGCTCCTATATTCGCATTTCCTTTTTTCCCGATAGTACACAACGCGTTTTCTATAATTACGTTTGCAAATATAATTATTGACGATATTGTATGAACTCGCATTGCTTTAAACGTGTTGAAAAACCTGAGTTTGTGTATAAACATAATGACCGGAACACCATAGGGAATTTTAAGAGCAAGCTATAATCACTGACTCTATAATAAACTAAAGGAAGTTGCTTATTATCACTCAATCAATCAATCGATCAGTCTACAGCTACAGTAAAACATTGAAAATACTGCAGTAGCATTTGGATCTTTAGCCTATTTGGCTCATTATGAATCCAAAACTATATACACAAATAAAGAATGCCTGTTTATCTTGGCACGCATGCTTCTGCCGCAGAGATAAATATCAACTTATTATATTCACTTTTTGTACATTTCAAAATATTGTTTTTTAAATAGTAGCTATAAGTTATCTTGTTCCTTTTGTGTTTGGGCTTATTGAGTGAAACGTTTTTTGGGCGTTCTTAACAAGTAATGCCGCAATCGCATTATCTGCAGAATAATAATAAGATTTTGAGGACGCCCCACACCCTGCGTTTCTTAAGCAGTCAGGGACTATACCAGTTGACTGCACTATAATATATATAGTGACTATTCCAGCTTTTATCCACGTCCAAACAGAAATTCTACATGCGGTAAGACCTAAAATGCCTTCATTCAACATAACGCGAGAAATTCCACAAAAGTGTTTTGTGTTCGCTCCGAACAACTCCTTCGTCTTGAGACTGCTGGTGTATATACCATGCATATATTATATAATTATACCACGTATTATTGGTAATTAAGTCTAACTTTATATACGAAGATTCTAATCATAATCTAAGGCATGCTTTTTAAGTCCTGTTTAACCAGAATTGATTGCCATAACTGAAGCTAAAGAAGGACTATTTGTTTTAGTAATCCCTAAAACTACCCACTGTAACAACAAATTCCAAATGCCATAACTATGCATTTAAGCGAAATTAAATGCTCTGTCAGTTGGGGAAGAACTATCTATAATTCGCTGAAATAGTTCATGAACCTGCAACGTCCTTCGAAGGATATACAAAATATAACTTTCAATTTACGCACCCACCTTGCAATATAAAACTGAACGGCTGTGAGTCAAAGTACTTAGCAAAAAGCTAAGTACTTTGTACTTAGCTTTTTGTACTTAGTACAAAAACAAAATGTACTTAGCAAAAACACACTGAACAACATAGTGTGCTTTCTCATCATATAGGTCGGAGTTGTCGGAAGAACAGGTGCCGGTAAATCCTCCCTAGTGCTGGCGTTACTGCGGATACTTAAAACTACGAGTGGCAACATTCGCATCGATGGCATCGATATTGGCACAGTGCCGCTGCGCAGATTGCGTTCCTCACTTACGGTCATTCCTCAGGTGAGAACCTAATAATGTACCTTTGATCTCTTAAATTGTTTACATTTAACGCCTGAAGAAAAAAAAAACAAGCTTCCGAGCCTTCAACCCAGCAGAATATCTTATTTTAAGGAGGTGAAGTATACAACACTGCCCCATGCATTATATTAAGTTTGAATATGAATCACGTGGCAAAAAATGTATCATTGATTGATCGACAGCATGCTCACTCCAGAGAAATAAATAGATGGTGTTTTATTGCCATATAATTTAAAGAGCGAATGTGCGTAAAACTTGGTTTTAGGTGCGAGAAAAATTTGACCGTCAGCGTGCTTGAGTTGGTACTTGAATAATTGCATCTACATTTATTGCAACTCCGTCTTTATCGTAAATCGATATGATCGTATTTTGTAATGGGTTACCTTGTTTGCCAAAGAATAGTAATTCAGAACACGCCGTCATGCAAAGTTTTTCCTTGCATGGCAACGTCTTTAGTCATCTTGCTTCATAAATAAGTCCCGGTACATATTGTGCTTAAAATACCTGGCGCACGTACTTTTCTTTTGCACCCAATGTGCTATATGGTCATTTCCAGACAGCTTCCTCTAACATAGTGTTATACGACGTAATTCTTGTAACGCGGGTAACGTCACGCCAAACTTCCCCAGTATAAAAATGGGACTGTGTTCAGGACGTTTCCGCCAAGTATTTAATCATCAGCCAGATTTGCTGATAGTGACTTTTGAACTGTTTTATTTCTCGCATCCGCAGTCTTTTACGGGAACTTAACAGTTTGCGCAAGGTTTGTTTATTTTTGGACAGTCATAAGACTCGCAATATCATTACTTATAGTGATGATGCTGTATCTCGCTTTTGAGTATTTGAGGTTGCAATTTCGGAATACGACAACGCCATTTCTTTCTTTAATTTGTGTTCTAACGGTCCCTAAGACATTTATGCTTGTGCGGTTCTTGATGACAAAACATATATTTCAAAATTAAAAAAAGTAGGAGGGTAATATTTTTGCAATCGTTGCAAAGTATAGTATCTGGAGATCCCACAGAATGAGAACCGCACATTTTATTATGTGGAGTTCCTGACTGTTTACACCACATACGGGTCAAGTACGGTACAAAACAACCAAGAAACGTAACTAAACTATTTTACTTTATCGCAAAAGTCTAATCCTGGGACCGGCGCTGATTAGCTTGCTAGCTCGCGGATGAGGTCGTTCCTTGTCCGCTCGGGCCCCTAGTTTTATTCTCGTGCCGAGTTCCTCCTTCTTCTTCTTTTCAAACCGATGGCCTCTCCGTTTTCCCGGTGTTCATAAACTTGAGATGAACGGGTCTGGTAAAAACCTCTGGCGGTCCCACTGGGAACGCACCGCTACATACTCCCTATCCAGTAAGGAGACGAACGATTCTTCAACGAAGTCCCATGACTGCTTGGGAAATATTTGTGGGTGATGTACAACGGCGAGTACTAGCTTGAGTTGTAATAACTTCGCTGTCGAAGCGCACTGGCAAATAAACGTGTCGTCTCGACCGTGTCCTACTATGTGGTTGCATTGGTTTCAAGGAAACGGTAGATGAACGGTCGAACAAAGATCTAAAAGATGGGTGGTCTTGTGAGGTCGACGTTGCTGTTGACGACGTTTCAGGATAGTCCAAATCCACCACCTCTGGCGATAGATCAGGTGGAGCAAGGTCTTAATGAGCTGGCTTCACCCTATCCAAAGTTACAATCTCCTGTCGTCCGCAAATGTCCAAAGTCACGGTCTTTGACGTCCTTCGCAGCACCTTGTACGGGCCATCGTAGGGTGGTTGAAGAGGCTTCCGCACGGCGTAATGTCGCAAGAAGACATGAGTGCCGGTCGCCAAGTCGTCACTGATGAAACTAGACGGGCCTTGAGCTTGGCGAGGCGGCGTGACGCGGATCTGCTTCATGGCCTCTCGTAGTTTCGTGGCGTAACTCCCGGGGTCAGGACAGATATTCGCTGGTGTCGATACAAAAACGTCACCTGGCAGCCGGAGCGTGGTTCCGTAAACCAGCTCAGCTACGCTGCAACCGATGTCACTTTTAAGTGCCATACGCATGCCGAGAAGCACGAGTCTTTTGAAATAAAGAAACAATCCATTCGGGTTAATGCTAGGAACGGCAGCGAACGTTTCGGAGCATGTGGTATGATAATTATAGATGTGAGGACATTACGTTTGACGATTACACCGGGTTTTCTGCGCATACTTTCAAACAACCCTACTAATAGGGTGGTTGAGAAAATATATATGTTTGGGTAACAAGCTGCTAGGCACGCCGAACTAAGGGACTGCCCAAAACACGCTAAATAGCAAAATAATTTAAAATATTTATTAATTACCTTTTAATAAGAGAAAATAAGCATATGATTTCAATTAGAAACCTGTTAAGCGTAATTGAAAACACATAAACCAGTCGATTTTAGGAAGACTTTAAGAATGTGTGAAGCGTAAGCATGTGCTAAAGTTTCTACTCTTGCAGCACACGGAAGGCTGGCAATGTGAAAACGCGGATAAGAGAATCAGCAGCGCCAGCTTTCCGTCTGCTGCAAGAGCGGAAACTTCAGCGTTGTTTCCGTATTATGATCTCTGTGTTCATCTCTTCAATGAACTAAGGTATCATTTAGTTCAGTTTTAGATGACACGTTCAAATAATTAGATGTACATGTGTTTGTTCAGAGTTTTTTTAATGTATAAAGTTGTTATGAATTATAAAAATACACAGAGGAATATATCGCACTGATCAAATGAAAGGTCTGCTACGAAGCCGCCGAAATACAAAATCTTTTGGCGGCGCCCGGATTAGAACCGCGTCTATCCTATTGACTGCTTAAGTATACCAAACACTTCTTCATTTTGATGCGTATAGCTTTTTTTTATTTAGATTTTTTTTTAATTATTTTATTTTTAGAATCCGTGCATGATGATGACAATGCCCCGATGTTACGTATGGTATATAGATTGGTAGATCTTTGGGTGTAGTTAGTTCATGCACAGCTTGTTTCATAAAAAATGATTTACAACTGAAAAACTAATTTTATGTTCGTATCACAGAACCCTTATCTAGTGAGAGGCACCTTGCGCAGCAATTTGGACCCCAAGGGAATACACAGCGACGAGGATTTGTGGAAGGCCCTGGAGCAGGAACATTTGGCGGAATTTGCGTCAGCGCGTCCAGACAAGCTGCTTCTGGAGACTATAGACGGAGGAGCAAGCCTCAGGCGAGTTACTGCCTTTTCTCACTTTATCAGAAACCTATTTAGCTATTATGATCAAGTGGGTTCATAATTCATGTGAAGAATAGGGAGTAATTGGTGCGATAATTCCTTCTTTTTTTATCCTTGATACGTATTAGAGGTTGTTATCATCTAGGCTTCATAAAGCTGCGCGTGGACAACGCTTTATAAACAAAAAGTAAACCGTTGCTGAAAATATAGACTGGAAGTTAGTCAGTGACGTTTGAGACATACAAACGTTTCCGATCTCGTTTTCGTCAGACGGCACACTCCCAGCATATCCTGTATTAATCCAGGGATTGTATACCTAGATTCCACTGGAAGTCTAGTGACCTGTACCAAATTCCTATGGGAGGCTGTGAAAGTGGCCATGGTGGTCATGGCAGCTACTACAGAAAAGTGGCGAAATAGGTTATTAGTTAAAGTTAAATAACTAAAACGTGTTAATAAACTCTATAGAGTTGCATTTTAGTTGCATAATGTCGTTGGCAAATTGACGCACGTTCTCAATACCGACCAGCCCTGTTGTGAAATATTAATTAAGAAGTTCGCAGTCCGTGCTAAGGGGTGAGGAATATAACATTCATACGCGACTTAAACCGAAACTTAGAGGACAAAGTGACGTCGATCCATCCGTCCTCTGCCGGCTTCGCAAACGAAGCCTGCTTTTGTAGCGCTACTCTTTGCCCGCTAAAAGATTTTCCCACTCTGCTCCCAAACGTTATTCACTTACTCCCGTATGAATAGATACTGTTCAAAAGTAAACTCATATGTAACGTCATTGTCATTTGATGTGTCCCTTTTGGATGCGCGTCTGCGCTGACTGTGGCTGTTCGCAATACCCCGCCTATATTTGTCCCACATTACCACCTTGGAGTATGGATCTGTTTGGTATCCTTAATTTAAGAAACACATTAATCTCATTGAATCTATCCAGGCCAAGGCTGTAAGGTTTACTTTGAATAGGTATGACCGTAATTTCTCTCCCTCCTCCACTTTTTCACCTCTGTGGCTGTACCCTTTGTCTAGAAGGCGGTCAATAGATAGAATTCGAATGTTAAACAGAATTGTTAATCAGGACTGTGGAATGGAGCGAACTAAATATATTTAATTTTCTACTAGTTCACGCACCAGACAATCTCATTAATTAAATATGGTTCCTTTTCAGTCTCATACTGACAGCTTTAAATTTTATTTTTTTTTCTCACGTAGTATTGGCATTTGGAATAATCTTCATGCACAAATACGCACTCTTCCCTCTGGTAATTTTATTAGCGCGGTTCTGCCTATGTATTTTTACTAATACACGAAGTAATCGTTTTTCCGTTTCTGTTTTGTTCAAGGGCATAATGTATTGTGTGGCTATTACTTTGTTTCTGTATTTATACCACACCTGCAATGACCTCTAGAGGTCGCAGTATATGTAAATAAATAAATTTAATGGCCACAGGTCGAGGGATGCTCCGAAAAGTGTGCCCCATATTTTCTTTTTGTGACGCACTGTTCATTAAAAATAAATACGCTTCGCAGAGAGTGCCACTACATGCTTCCTGTAGAGACATTAATGTTTACGTAATCTCCGTCCACTTCAAGTTGTACAAAAGAGCGAAACAAGCGATGGCATGTCTCCTGTACCAGATGGTTGCCTGCTTAGAAATCATGATCTTACTCCGCGAATAACGCTCTCGCCGTTTTCAAACCGTGCTAAGCATAGGGCATGATTTAGTGGCTAGAAAATATAAATATCTTAGGACGCCAGTTCAAGACGGCTTCTGCCCCGTCAAAGTTTTATTTTTTGGTACTTTGAATGCACGCTGCAACATCTCTGGGCCTGTGACCGTGGCAGGATGCCCGGTCACGGTCAATCGTGCAGCTCCATTTCGTCGCTTTCTGAAGCCTTAATTCTTTGAACACATCATTCAGCGATGCCCCTATCGATTGTACAACTTCTATGGGCAGCAGACGAGCAGTTGAGAATGACAGACTCTTCTCTCCGCCGCTAAAAACCCAATTACAGCTCTTTATTAGTGACGCGTGTGTGATACACAGAAATCCTTCCTACAATACACTAAAAGAGCGCCTTCTGTGAGACGACTCTATAATTGCGCGGATGTGCATGCGCACGAAACATCAATTTTCCAACCTGTAAGTTTCCATGTTACTATTTTTACCTTAGGGTGAAAAGAAAAAATGTGAAGCATTAATTTCTGAACAACCCTCGTACACTCAGTGGAACATGCGCACATATGCGAACATGTAAATACATGATCTGTTGTTTTCATCAGTTTATGCTCTATATTAAATTCAAAAATTAAATTTCTAGAAAATTTTATTTCTAATTGATCTTTCTTTGAACAAACCTTATTTGTTATTTCAGGGTGAATGATATGCAGTCCCGACATCATAGTTAAGCTCACACGCATTATTTACTAGCTTGAAATTAGTCGTGTAGAAAAGAAAGAAGGAGGGCTAAAAGGAAGGCTAGTATCCAGAATGAACCTCCATTCTCGGTGAATAAATAAAAAGAAACATATATAAGGGCAGTTCTCTTCCGGGGGTGCAAGAACGTTCGAGATTTATTGGCAAGCGAAACCAAGATCAGAAGCTGATTTCATCTCAATAATTTATCATTCTATCTTTTCAGCGTGGGACAGCGTCAGCTAGTCTCTCTCGCACGAGCGCTCCTTCGACGCCCCAAAGTATTGATATTGGACGAAGCAACCGCGCAAATGGACAGCAACACGGACAGCCTGGTGCAAGCTACGTTGAGAAGCAGCTTCGCCGACTGCACAGTTATCACCGTGGCTCACCGTATACACTGTTCGAGGCGGGGCTTAGGCCGCACGTCCGGGAGCTTCCTGGCTCGTGACGACGACCATTCCCCGAAGTGAAGAACCCAGGGGTCCCGTGGAGGTGGGAGAATTGGTAACGTAACGAACGGTTTAATTACATGGTAGCGATACAGTCGTCAAATCCAAGAGAACAAATGGAGCTCTCACGCCCCGCCTTATATAGGGGTCCGTTTTCTCCCTCTCTCTCCGCCAGGGCAGCAGGTGCGACAGCCACGTGCTTTGCAGCTGGGTCCGTCGCGACGTAGTCAGAAATGAGTCATAGCCAAGGTTCTCCGCAGTTAGGCCAGGCCTCTCTCCCCTTCCGGAGCGCACGAACCCACACGCACACACACACACGTCCCGTTGACGTCACGGACGCGTTGAGACACGTTTTGGGCAGCCTTCGACAGGTGGGCGTCAGTCCTGAACACGTCGGGACTCGTTTTGGGACTCGTTTCCGCAGCGTTGAAACTCGGAAGAAGGTCGCCGAAGGTTCCATTCTTAACAGCCCCTCCGGGGCCAGGGAAACCTCGAATGGCCGGTGGTACAATCGCTGGCCTGAAGAGGTGGGCTTGGAGTAGGCCTTGAGAAGACGCTGCAAGCACCAAACAAACTCCCAAACCTCTCACAACGGAGGCATCAGCGGAAACGTCCCCCACAGCACCACGCCACACCGCAGTCAAACGCTCGGAATTCGCCAAAGACCCGCCAGACTGGATTACGGATTACCAAAATTTGGTACAATTCCGGGTATCGAGACCCCCTGTCGCCAAAAAAAACTCGTTTTTCCAACGAGGTCACTAAGAACAAAAGACAAAAGACAAAAACTTTTCGCAATTTGTGAGGTCATTTTGGGGTTTCAACGAAGTGCCCCCACTTAGATCCTCATTCCCGTGGATGACGAAGACCTCTGAGATCATCCCTACTATTTTTCGTGATGTCAGAAACATCTGCTCAACCCATCGGCATTGCCGTTAAATTTGCCTTTCCTTTTTCTTACGCTAAAGTCGTAGTGATCGATTTTCACGTGATTTCTAGACGTGAAAATGCGGTCTTTATAGCGCCGATAAAACAATCCGCCTCTTTCATTCCCCGTCACATTGGTCCTAGCAATCTCCTGAGCTGTACAGCGAAACCCTGACACACTAGGGTCGCTCTTCTGCTCGACTGTCAATGACACTCTGTCTACTCGTAGCAGGGGACCAAAGTTACGCGACGCCGGAGCTACGAGAGATCTTTCACGGATCCCCTCTTCCTCCGCCGGCGCGTTGGGACGGCGTACGCTTCCTACGAGGCCAGGCTGTTCTACAACCTGGTCCCTCTCATCCCGGTTTTCTGCCTCCAACTCTGGGAGTGCTTGCTCCCCGTCAGCTGCCTCTGGCTCTGGATCCCTCGTCAACAAAGGGGCGACCTGACGCGATTTGGACCTAGTACACGACTGAACTAGCCCTTTTCCCAGTTGTTGACCCCTTTTGCGCAGCAGGAAATCTGACCGGTTAGAAAACAAATAAGGATACTCCAACGGGACTGTTTGCGAGACAGCCGCCTCTGTCACTAGCTCTCCGAACGGGCCAGTTATCCTTACCGTCGCCATAGGCAGACAGACACTGTGCTTTTCAAGCAGCTGCTTGATCCAAACTACCTTTCCAGTAAAATCGGAGGTCGTTACATACGACGGATGAACAACGTCCATCGTCGCTGCACTGTCACGAAGCACCCTGCACGGCTTTCCGTTTACCTGGAGCTCGTGAAGATAGGGACGAAGGAGCTTCAGGTCCTCGTCACTACCGTTCACGTACGAGAACACCACCCGCGGTTTCTTACATCTGGCCGCTGTGTGTCCCGGCTCCTGACAGTTGTAGCACAGGAACGGCTTCCTTGCCTCGAACTGCCCTGTTGGGCTTTTCCGCGCCTCGTCTCCGTTCGAGTGTTCTGCGCTCTTTTCTGGGACCTTTTGTCGTGCTTCGGGCTTCTCGGGCCCGTTTTCTCACGAGCCGTTACCCTGTCGGAAGGTCTTGCGCTGATCGCTTCGGCCGGATTCGCTTTCCTCTCCGCTCAGCTTTCTACGCGTTGCGTACTCTTCGGCTAGCTCAGCGGCCCTTTCGACAGAGTCGACTCCCACCCTATCCTGCACCCAGAGCTTGACTGACTGCGGAATGCTACGAAAGAACTGTTCGAGGCACACACACTCGACTACCTTGTCTCGGCTTTCGTACACTTCCTCGCTCTTCAACCATTCTATCAGGTTGGTTTTAAGCCCGTACGCGAATTCCGAGTAGCCCTCGCTGCTCTTTTTGGATGCGTTTCTAAACCTTTGACGGAACGCCTCGGCAGAAAGGCGGTACCGCTTCAAAAGGCTGGACTTCACCTTGTCGTAGTCGTCCGCGTCTCCAGCACTAAGGCGCGCGACAACCTCTGCAGCCTCACAGGGCAACAGAGTCAAAAGCCGTTGCGGCCACGTTTCTGGGGCGAAGCTCAACTTCTCACATGTCCTCTCAAAGTTAACTAAGAATAGGCCCACGTCTTCCCCAACTTTAAACGGCTGCATGAGCTTCTTCATTTGATACGACTCGGTCTCACTTGCTCGTACTGGAGCCCCAACTCTACTGTTCTGCGAGTTTAATCGCTGTTGTTCAATTTCGAGCTCTAGCCTTTTCAGCGCTCGCTCCTCTGTCGCTGCAGTCTGTGCTCGTTCCTCTCTCGCTGCAGTCTGCGCTCGTTCCTCTTTCGCTGCAGCCTGTTCCCGCTCTCGTTCCTCTTTCGCTGCAGCCTGTTCTCGCTCCTCTCTTGCTGCAGCTTCACTCTTAGCGTTCTGAAGCAGTTCCCACGCAATTTTAATTTCCTCTGCTTCCGCGCTCTCTGAAATCGCTTTACTGATCTCAGATTTCTTCATCTTTTGCTCCACCTCCACACCCAATTCTTCACATAAACAGAGTAAATCTGTTCTCAGTAACCTCATCAGATCCATGATCGCTGCTCTTTAGCTTTGGCTTTGATATAAAACTTGTCGCGAGGTTGTACACAAACCTAGCGCACGAGTCAAACACTAAGGATTCCCAGCAGTTCAAAATTAATTACCCATAATCTGAAGCCTGGCGAATCCCAAAGCAAAGTCCAAACGCTCACCCGCAGATGTAGCACGATGTCGCATGGTCCGATCCCAACCGCTGCCAACCAGTTGTTCGAGGCGGGGCTTAGGCCGCACGTCCGGGAGCTTCCTGGCTCGTGACGACGACCATTCCCCGAAGTGAAGAACCCAGGGGTCCCGTGGAGGTGGGAGAATTGGTAACGTAACGAACGGTTTAATTACATGGTAGCGATACAGTCGTCAAATCCAAGAGAACAAATGGAGCTCTCACGCCCCGCCTTATATAGGGGTCCGTTTTCTCCCTCTCTCTCCGCCAGGGCAGCAGGTGCGACAGCCACGTGCTTTGCAGCTGGGTCCGTCGCGACGTAGTCAGAAATGAGTCATAGCCAAGGTTCTCCGCAGTTAGGCCAGGCCTCTCTCCCCTTCCGGAGCGCACGAACCCACACGCACACACACACACGTCCCGTTGACGTCACGGACGCGTTGAGACACGTTTTGGGCAGCCTTCGACAGGTGGGCGTCAGTCCTGAACACGTCGGGACTCGTTTTGGGACTCGTTTCCGCTGCGTTGAAACTCGGAAGAAGGTCGCCGAAGGTTCCATTCTTAACAACACACGATACTGGATTACGATATGTGAGTGGCCCGTTCTCTATCAGCTTAATAGACGGTTTGACTGCTTGAACATTGACATTGAAAACAAAAAAATGCACACGCTAAAACAAAAGAGGTCATCAGCAAGGCAATACACAACTCCAATTTCACGAGTCCTCTGCTTAGCGAGCGATGTCGTCAGCACAGCACGCGCATATTCGTCGCTTCGGAAAGCGAGAAAATCGGGCGCCATAGGCACGAACACTGCAAATAGAACCAGGCAAGAACCATTTTTGAGAGGTCTATAGTTGTTGACATAATTAGAACAGAAGGGCGTGTCTTTTGAACAACTGAACTCCAGAACGCGCTCCGTGCCCTCTAAGGTCTTTTAGATGTGCGATATCTAACGAGGTGCTCGAAACGCCGAACCCTTGTCGCATGTATCAGGCTCTCGCTCGAGACGGGAAAACTGGAGCTCATTCATGCCGTTCACACCTTATTAGGGGTACGATAATTCTCTTTAAGGTGCGCATAAAATTGGGCTTAAAATATTCCACTCACCACCAACATGAATGTCATCTGTACCTTTTCCGATAATGACAAGCTTAGACAGCGCAGTGTCATACTTGATCTATAACTTGTCATTACTCGTAGTCGTCTGAGCGGTGCTTAAAAAGAGAAATATATAATTAGCTGAATTATATACTCTCATTGTCACATTTATATTTATTTATTTATTTATTTATTTATTTATTGCTTCCTGGCTCTATTCTGGTGTTCTAGGCCGACAGGTACGGGCCTCCGGCCTTTCTGGTGCATCTCACCCCTCCTTGGTTAAAATAAGTATTGCCGTATTTGCTCGAGTTTATGAAGAACACTTGTGGGTCCGCCTTCCCGCGGTGCACGAAAATAGCGAATCACCACCATCTGCAAAAAAATGGTAGTGATTTACGGAACAGAGACAACGTTTTCAGACGAAAATGTTGTTGGTTCAGATTGCATTTTTTACGAAGAATCGTGTTCCAGCCCTCGTTATTCGCTGCGTTCTTTATGCAGAGCGCGATGATTGGCTGCATGCGTGTTCTGCACGAACGTTGACGCAAGGACCTTGTTTGTAATTTGTGCGGCTATCACTCGAGACAATACGGTATTGTTACTATCTAAAAAAACGCACAGAGTAGCTGACGATGTTCCCATTTTTGGCTTCGTGATTATTTTTTGGTGGTCTTATCTGCAAATCCTACAATCTCATTGACCGTGAGTGTCATCAAGATGCTCGCAACCCACCACGCGCTGCAATTGTTATGATGTTCAGGACTATAGCCACTTTAGAAATAACTTCCAAGGCGAACTATATTTACTCTCACCCTTCTTACACGGGCACACTTAACTGCAGTCAACCTAAGCCACAGGTACCACACACTACTTGCGGACAACATTCTGCAGTTATGCAGTAAAAGCTATGGGCGCGCGCGCGCTAAAGCATCATGAGCACCCATCAAAGCGGTGCACGCCCATTCTTTACCTCTTCTGAAATAGCTATCCGGGAATATAATGCGGCAACGGTGGGGACGCCTAACAGCGGTCAGAGGTGAGTTAACTGCAGTTACGGTCGTGCCCGTGTCACACCGGTATCAGTGTGCAAGATATCGGGATGATCCTACGTTGATTACGTCTATTAACTTAATTAAGCGTGACTCCTCGGTACACTTGCGCGACACATTTATATACGTTTCAAGACAACACCACGTACTTCATAGCCAATCGGTACAGGATTGCTAAAGACATATTTAATAACACCTAGCTCTTTAGTTACATTGGCCGAGTTCTGCTGATACAAGGGAAAGACTGCCTACAACTTAAGAATGTCAGGGCTTGGCAAATCTTACGCATATTTAATAATCGTCTTGCAGACAATGAGATCGAGTCATGAGCCAATGCAAGGGCCTAAAACCCAGGCACCTGAGAGACAAGTCCCACCAAAAATGTGTTGAGCTCCCACTGACCGGGGACACCCTAGCGCTCAAATAAAGATATCCACTCTAAGTGTAAGCAAATTAGGTCAGGAATCGAACTCGTTTATCTTGTGCGTCTAAGAATGTATTGCACGTTTAGGTGAGGTGGAAGAGCGTTCGCGACATAGTAAAATTCGATGAGCTGACTATTCCAAAATACGACTTAATAAACCGTTCATAATTCAATCTCAGAATTGCACTTAAAAAGGTATTTGTTTTGTTTCTTACACGCCTTTCTGTGGGATTTTACGCACATCGCTTATCGACTTCGCCTATTGTTATTATTATCAGGAATCAGCATTGTTCCAGTATATTATGTGCATTGGCAATCTACATAGGCCAGCAACATTTTTACATGAACTAAGGAAACGTAATTATGGAAAAAAGCGATCATATATAACCCCTAAAATATCTCACTATATACCCTTTTGACAAACGGCAGCAACAGAAATTTATTTTTTTCAATGCAGCCAAGTATATGCCAGAATTCGTAATGACGTTACTCTTTCCCAAATTGCTTCCAACACAGGAGTCCTGTGCGATGACCCTAGCGCAAGTAACGTAAGACTAATTCTAGTATAACTGTGATGGTCCTATGAGCTTTATAGTATTTCATACATCGTTTATCTAAAGTAACAAGTAACAATAGTTAGTGACAAATTAAGAGTTCACGGGAAGCTCCTCCCACCCTTTTATACTTTTGCAAAGCGAACGTTGGAGAGGAGGTCGCCTCCTCTACAGCGTTCGCTCTACTAAAGTGGAAAGGGGTGGGAGGAGTTTTCCTTGAACTCTTAGCCTGCCACTGACTACATGACAAGTACTTTTCAACACATTAGTTTGCACAAGGGACGACCCGAATCGCACTGTTGAACTCATCTGTTCACTGTATCTTTAATACGCTTGTCTAAGAAACAAACGTTTAGAGTCAACACTAAATGTGCAAATCGCTATTGTGGATTTCCTGAAAACACTACTTAATTCATTTATGTACTTGCTGTAAAAATGGTAACCATCATGTTCTATTTTATGGGGTTATCGTGATGGCTGATGGCGTCGTACAGGAATTTGGACCCGTGGCTCAACTCTTGTCAAACTCGAACTCGGCCTTCAACCTTATGGCGTGGAATGACGGCATCACGCATTCATAGGCCTCAAAGAAGCCGCATCATTGCAAATGCATGCTATATTTGGTTTCATCTTTAGTCCAGACGTAACCGACACTACAAGATACCAATTAATGAACGTCAAAAGCTCAATTCACTAGACCTCTTGTGTTTACGGTTGGTTCGGCGATGACAGAACACGTAGAGACACATGAAGAACGCCATGTTGGAGTGCTTTTGATGCTGACTAATTGGTTCCGTCAGCTCGTAGTGTCGGCTGCTTCTAGACTCAAACTCAAACGAAGTATGATGCTTTAAATGCTTCGTCCTGTGCGCGATCGAATTCTAAAATCCCCCGATACCTCTTTTTACAAGTAACGACAACCGATACAAATGACAAAGCACATTCCGCTGGAACAAAATGGCGTCATTCAGTTCACTCTTCTGCTGTGCGCCGCCATTCGCTTCCTAAAAGCCTGAACTGTCACGCAATCGGCGCTTCAAAGAATGTCGCTACTTCTAGGAAGCTCTTCTCTAGAAACTTTATCCAACTCCGCAAAACCTCGTGGCGTAACGATTGGCGAAGTCAACATGCCTGATCAAGCTCGTAGATAATTTATTTTTTTCTTACCTGATCTCTGTGACTCACAGCATAAACAACCCCAAACCTTAAGCCCTCATTAAGCTCAGTATGAGAACTAAATGCTACACTTCATGTCAGCTCTAGTGCAGACAAAGACGATGCTACGAACTAATGGGACCCATCAAGCAACGTCAAAAGAGAAAGTCAGTGGTTCTTTTATATTTGATTGGTTCAGCGATGACAAAACGCGTTAAGAAAGCATGACAAACACTGTGATTATGCGATTTCAACGCTGTCTAGTTGGTCCCATCAGCTAGTACCGTCGGCTGCATCTGGACTTAAGGTGACACAAAGTATAGAGATTTATTTAAATGTGCAAGAAATTTGTTCATGAAGACAAGTTACATGAAAGCCAGTATTGGTATAACTCCCGAACATTTACTTGAGTTTACGCACGCTTCTTCGAAAACAAAGAGGTGGCGCAATCACGCGCATAATTAAATAGAAACGGTTTTCAATCGAACCGAACTCTTCTTCATACTAACAAAGACAACAATCTTGGTTCGTCAACTTTCTTAACTGAATGCTTTGTAAGAGATATGTGCAGTTACTGTGAATATACTTGATGCCTATTAATTTCGGTAAGTGTACCATGCCGTCCAAAGCTGTTTGATGTATTTTTAATATTACACTTAATTTCACAAAAATTGTTTTATTTAAACGAGGGCTCTCACGATGCGAATATATAATAAAAAATATTCTAACCAATGAATTGCACCTGTGTAAAAGTTTTATACATTCATTGTCAACATCCATTTTTCTTTTATTGGTTCTGTTTTTCTGGGGTGTTCTCTTCGCGATGTTGTTACGTTGTTTGTAACTGTCTGTATAATTCATATCGATAATGCAAAGATGGGATTAGAAAGCTAATGCATCTTCTACAATTTTTTTGTTACCGGGATTTTTCTAAACAAACTAATTATTACCAACAAATAAATAAAGAAATGTCACTCTTAAACCGAACTGTACATTTACATATCTAAATTGTATAGCGGTGGTGGAAGTCTTGCTGTAGAGAAGACGTCAGACCCACAGGTTGAAATTTTTGCATTTGGTCAAATTCGAGAAACAAATTCTGCCAGCATCCTCATCAAAATCAAGGCTTAGAAAAATTGTATTATAGGAACGTTGAGAATACTCCAATAAATTGTTTCTTTGCTCTAAGGTGGTGTATGGGTGTCTTTATTCAACTTTAATGCACTTGAACGCGGCGCGTGTGCAAATGTGCTTGGTCACAGTGATAGAGATTCCAAAAGATGACAAAGTCAAGAATGTGATCGTCCAAATGCCTTCTGTGATTTCGTTTTCTTTCAATTCAGTTGCCTTTTAAATTCCACGAATTTTACTAATAAATTGTGCGTAGTAGCAGAAACGCGACCAAAATATCGGATATACAATAATTAAATCTGTGACATTTGGATATTTTTGTGACATTATGCGGCTCTTTATATTGCCCAGTACTTGTTCAAAGATAGGAGCCAACAGAGCTGCTCAAGACCGAAGCCAGTCCTCTCCAAGCCACAACAGGAGATAACCAAGCACCTTCAGTTTATGTGCTGAAGTCCACCCTATGTGGTTGACAGATTGGAGCTGAGACACTTGGGTCATGCTTGTGCATAGAACCAGGTGAACATATGAAGTAAACTCTTAGTTCAGCATTCGCCTATTTCTTTTTTTTTCAGTTTCCTTGCCTTTTTTATGTTGAGCTGATTCTATTAAAAAATCAACTAAGAGTTTCCCAAGCCACTTTGTTGGCCTCTTATATTAAACAATTCTTCCGTAGGCCTCGGGCCGGAAAATTATGAATTGAAGGAGTTTACCAATTCTATTGGAAGGCGTTGGGCGTGCAGTCAGCAAGGCGCAACTACTGTAGGGGAAAAAAGAAAGACAAACTGCCTTCCCACGAGCTCAAAAGTTAGAATAACCACACAGTCCCGGCTCGCCTGCATTTAGGCTCTAACCTAATCTCAGTTGATGGCCCTGTCAAAAATCTTGCAAGGGAGCTGTCGGCAGCAGAAAATACAGGACAGGACAGGAGGAAAGAATTTGTAAACTTGGCCAGATCGATTAATTTTCTCCCCCTTCCCCCTCTCCCACTTAATGTTGTGTATTTGTGCGCTATAAGTGTGATGGTGAAAAACATAATGTATGTGTACATGCTGTCCTCTCTCGCTGTTGTGGGGAGGCAGAGGCTCGTCAAGCAACAACTGAGTTGCTTTTTTCTCTGTCTCCCCTCTCCAAATGGAGAGAAATGAAGAGTTTGAGTTTGAGAAATGACACACAAAAGATTTATGGTGGCCGGGCCAGCAGAACCATCGCTGCTGGGACAACGCCAAAATCGCGACTGGCGACACTAGTATTATGTCACCAAACGGAAATCCCGGGACCACCTTTTTGGACGCGGCAAACACACCAGTCGTAGACGCGTTCCAGGTGCCATAGTTATACACGAATTCATCATTTCGCGCTGCAATTGGCTGTGAAGCCGCGATGAACGGAAGCACGCAATCTCGCAGTTTCGGAAGCCAAGAAATGCTATAGCAGCAACAAAGCACTCTACGAATGACACAAGTAATTATAAAGGAATCATACTATGAGTTTTATTAAAAGCCGCCCTGAACCTCGGCTGACCTATGTAATGAGAGCAAGAGAGAAAGCCAAATATATATATATATATATATATATATATATATATATATATATATATATATATATATATATATATATATATATATATATATATATATATAATAAGCCCAGAAAAGGATTGCCTAAGGTGTACCGGGCCCGTATGTTTATTGGACGACGTTCCGTGCGGGGTCCGCTCTTGATCAGGTAATGGCTGAGTGCGGACGGTCAACAAACACAACCCTCCCCCTTAGAAAAAAAAAGAAAGAGAGAAGGAGAAAATGAAGAACGTCCAGCGGTTTTCAGTGGTAGGTGGTCGTTCGAATGAACGACCACCTACCACAGAAACTACCGCGGACGGCCGGTCATCAGGGGCCACCCGCGTCTGGCGCGAACGAAAGGCAACACAACAAACAACACAAAAAAAAAACAAAGCAAAGGAGGGAATCAGGCAAACACAACAAGACCAAACCACCGCAGGGTTGGTAAGTGGGGCAGGAAGGCAACACACCGAGTCGAGAGGCGACGCTGCTAAGCGGTCAAGTTACACTCTGCCCTCGCTCCCTCTTCCTTTTTTCCCTCGGGCGCGCTGACAACCACAAGTATCACAGCCGCTGTGCCAGGAACAGGACATTCTTCTAAATAAATGGCTTCCGGTTTAGAAGAGGCTTTTCAAAGAGAGTTTGTTCTGCCCGCTTGTGCCATGCCCGAGTGGGCATGGTACAAGCCTTCGCATCATGTCACTTAACCGCTTTCCTGTCGTTATACAGTTCCTGTTGATTGCCGGCGGCCACGTTATCGGGACAACTGCTTCATCATCCGCGATGTCGGAGCCACATCTTCCCCAAGTGGGCCACGTAAACATCGGATTCATGACGTCAGCAGTGACCCCGACTGAAGCGCCACCAACTATAAAGGGCACCAGCGATCCGGATCTCGTCAGTGGGGATGGCATTGCACAAGTTTTCGCATCATGTTACCCGCTTTTCTGTCGTTACACAGCTCCTGTTGATTAACGGCAGCCACGTTATCGGGACAACTGCTTCATCATCCGCGATGTCGGAGCCACATCTCCCCCAAGTGGGCCGCGTAAACATCGGATTCATGACGTCAGCGGCGGCCCCGACTGAAGCGCCACCAACTATAAAGGGCACCACCGATCCGGATCTCGTTAGGGGGCATGGCACAAGCCTTCGCATCAGAGCCGTTTATTGGGAGGGTTTGGCCATACATTGGTTTGAATAGGCGAGCATCTTACGGCCTACCACAGGCCGAGAAACAGCCCCTAGCGGTGGTCGAGAGCTCTAAATGTGTGACACGACTAATTTAAGCCGTTTTTGGCGTCGCTAGAGTGAAAAGATTTAACTCTTTGTGACTGAACACTTGGCGCGTGTGAGGTTGTCGTCACGTCCATTTTCAACGGTAGAATAAGCGAACGTGCGCTCAAAACCAAGGCCGACTTGCTAGAAACAGCGTCTCAGCTGAGACGGGGAAAGAAAGTACTGCCAAAGCCAGCGCGCCAGCTGAGCGGGAATCAAGCCACGTCTCGAGACGCACGCCCGCTCCAGCCTTTGCACGGTTTTGTTTCATCCAGTCTCAGCAGAGACGCTGTTCTAGCAAGCGGGCCCAGAGCAAACTGTCACCGGGACGCCGAGATTGGACGAATTCTATTTCACGCTTTGAATGTCGTTTTCAATATCGTGAAGTCACGGTCTGCTGATTGGTTGACGCTGTGTCACCCTTTCAGTTCACGCTCTAACAGCGGGTGCAGTATTTGGCGCTGGCGGCGGCCTTTGCTCCGCCCAATGGCCAAACTCTCCCAATATACGGCTGTGCTTCGCCTCATGTTACCTAACCGCATTTCTGTCGTTATACAGATTAGCAAAAAACGCGTTTTTGAATTTAAGAGCAATGTTGTTTGCCTTGTTGTTCTGCCATTCCTCGGCACGCAACGCTGTTGTGTGTTCTTATCGAGTGTGTATATTCTATGGGCTCAGTTTTACTGTTACTATACTTCATCTCATCCTGTGGTGAACTAAAGGCCAAAGCCACGGGCCGCCAGGTCCAATCACTTTCCACGCTAAACTCTGACACGCTTAGCATTGGTTAGCTTTGGACGAATAATGCTCCGTATCCAAAAACGCTAGCGTCGTTTTTATAGCTTCGACACTGCAAAGAGCCAGTACGTCGTGGCTTTCTTTGCAATGTAAAATTGTTGAGTCACTCATTGCTCGATCCGAACCACTGTCCGCCCGTTCCCATCAGTGATCCGAGACGCGGGCACCAATACGTGCATCGAAGCGAAATACCACGCAATGTCTAAGTGGCTCGTGATTGGATCTGGTGGTTTGTAGTTTCTGCCTTTAGTCCATCGTAGGGTGAGACAAAGTATAGCTGGTGACGTCGTGGTAATCCCAGGCCCGATGTCAGAACCCCACGCATTATTTTTCAGTAATATGTTAAAACTTCTTCAAGATCTTCTGCACGCTCAGTAAATGAAGAGGAAGGACAAGCTAGACTAATTCAAACAGTTAACAAAATCAAAGCAAACCAAACAACACTTGAAAAATAGAATGGAAGACATTAGTAAAAGGATTAACACCGTCGAAAAAAAAACAGCCGATATCAGAAAGACTTTGTAGAAGCGCGAGAAGTATACAAATATGCAAGAAGATAACAGCGCTTCACATGTTCGTCTCGACAAATTCGGAGACAGATCGAGGCGCACAAACCTAATTTTTCATGGGATGAGCGACTCACGGTCTGCAATATGGGCAAAAACTGAGAGAAAAATTATCGACCAACTTTCTCGTTCGGTTCCAACAGAAACAGCCCCTCAGTGCATGAACGAACACACTAATTAGAATCGTTCTCGGATAGCAGAAATAGACCAGACCGATCATTGTGAAATTTACGTCATCTAAACCCAGAGACAATGTTTTAGTCTCCCGCACCACGCTTAAGACAATTTTACATTTTTCTAAGCGAGAGCTAAAATGAATAAAAATAAAGTGTGTCTCACCACCAAACGGTATAACAGGTTTAAACCAATTAAAAGTATATAAATAGGGCCTAGTATGACCAAAAAGAAACTTTTGATTTAAATGTCAATCCGCTAAGAAAAACAGGGACGTCTACGAAGCCACATCTATTATGAATGGGCCTGAAAGGAATCAGTGCGAGCGTTTACTTATAAAAAGGAAATTATTTGTATGTATCTTTAACTAGGTTTGCTTGAAAGAAAAGGAGGCTTCGTGTCTCCTAGCTGCTGGACGACGGCGACAGAGGCTTGAAAGTTGAGTTCATGATGTTTATTGTGAAAAGAGGAATATTGCATATAAATTATTATTTAGTGTATTTTGGCTTTCCTATTATGAAGTGAAGAACTTACTTGTATTCAACTATTAGATTTCTTTTTTTTTTTTTACTTGGGAGGGTCGGAGGAGGTGTTATTGGTATATTAATATTAACGGAGAAATGCATTTCTTAAGTGCTTTAGTTACCTGTTAGGTATTTATGTCATTATTTAAGGAAGTTGTGATTGAACGCTCAGGTTGTATTTTAAATTAGCTGTAGGTGTGTTTGAAAAATCCCTCCCTTTTTATTTTTATTCTTTTAATTTTGTTTTTACTTTTATGATGCTGGGCGCAGTGTCCCCTTTCAGGCAGCTAGAGGTATAAGCGACGTGGAAATCTAAGTTTGAAGGTGAATATTTCAAAACTACGTTTTTTATTTAATTGTTTATTTTATTTTGTAAAAGTACTCTGACTTCCAATTTTAGGAGGACAGATTGAAATAGTTTTATCCCATTTTGATAATATAAAGCAGTGAGGTTGTTTGGAACGCTGAATTTGAATATGAATATTTTATTTTATGTTTTCATATTTTGTTTTCATTTCACTTAGGTACCTTAAGGTATTTCATATATTAATTTGTTCAATATTTAAGGAGTGGTCTTTATACTTTATGTTTTCTTTTAGATACTAAGATATTTGCGGTATTATTTCTATCAATGTTTAAAGATGGTCTTGATATTTTGTTTTCAAATTTATTTAGTTATCATATTAGTTTTACTTAGAAAGAGCGATATCAACGTGTAATAAGCAGTTAATACATAAATGGTCCCCCCTTCACAAAAACAATAGCATTAAAGTTTTTTTTTTCGTTTTTAATGGCTAAAGGAAGTTTGATGTTACTGATATAGTCCGTACCTCCCGATTTAAGACTAAATGGGTCTTTCATGCATGCAATTAGTTTTATTACTATCGTTAAAAGGAAGCCAGGAGCAGGAGCTAGTTCATCCCCTTCTGATAATAATATTGGTCTTCCTTAGCATGTATGTTCATGCAAAGCTTACTGGGTGGTTTAGGGTTACGGAACTAGTCCGTCCTCCGTATGGTGGTCGGAAATCGTTCCGTAGAACATGCTGCTGGTCACACATATGTGCCCTTTTCACGTCTGTGGTTTTATCCTCCTTTTCATGTCCTTTTTATAGCTGTGGTTTTAACCAACCCACATTATACATAGTTGTTTACCTAGTTTCCCTTCTCGTTTTCCGTCGGTTAAAGTTATTCCAACCCAAAGTAAGTTTTTTTTTTTCAATTTTGTTTTGTTGTTTATAAAATTCTCGTTGTTTTTTTTTCCGCTATCATTTCTGTGAAAATATGCTAATTGACAAAATGATTGGTTTATATTGTGATAGATTTGCCCCGTTTTATTAAATAAGTAGAACTGGAGTCACTCTCTCAAGGGGTTTTCGTTGATTATTTAGTCATATTAGAATATTATTTATTGTTCTTATTATGCCCACCATTATTTCCACCTTAGAGATTGAATGAAGTAGTTTTTGTTTTTCTGCAGTATTTCGAGTTGAATTATTTAATAAATTAGCTTGTTTTCGTAGAGTCGGACAACTGAAGAAGTAATGGTTTATATCATTACATTACATGCCACAAAAACATGTCTTGTGATTCGTAATTTTAAATCTAAGAAAATAAAATAGAAATCTGTTATGATTCGTTAATAATTGAGTTAAGTAATATGTTGAAGGAAAAATGATGGAATCCTATATGCTACGGGATCCATTAAGTAAGTGCACTTTCTGCTCCTTCCCTCTGCCCCTGAGCGTTCCATAAACCATTCACTCTTAAAATTAATTGTTTTTGGCGTGTTGTTTTGATAGTTTAAGAGGTAAGTAGACACTATAGTATCTAGCAGATAACGCATATTGATCAGCTAAATAATTGCCTATATTACCGGAGTAACATTCAACAAAATAAAAATAAGTGTTGCACTGTGTATTTAAGATTCTAAATTTATTTTTAATTGTATTGATTATTTTATTTATATTAACAGGGTTATTCAATGCTTGTAAAACGGATAAACTGTCTGAAAATATTGCAATCTTGGGTTGTTTATATAATTACTAAGTATCCGATTGCTTTTGAAATGGCTACTGGTTCTGCTTCAAAACTTGTATCATGGTTATTTAGGCTATATTTTCCTATTTTCAGTATCCCTCTATTAGACTTTGTTATGACAAAAGCTGCACCGACCGTATTTAAACAAACTGTGTAAATGTTACATGCATTTATATCGTTTTGGAAGGTTGTAGGATTGTATATTCTATAATCTATAGATAATCTACTGCTAGGGCGCACGGCCCATATAATCCATGGTATATTGAATATTTTGAGGTTGCAAGAAAAAGTCTTTAAATTTACTGGATTTTCTGTCTTGAAAGGTATATTAAACATAACAATTTCCAAATCCAAAGTTAGCGTTATTGGGCGAATATTACATAAAACTGGTAAATTAATATTTGAGTTAGTTTGATATGCTTGGCAGGTTTTTAATAATGGGATTCTTTGGACAGAGAATTTTTTTTTTATATAGCTATTGTATTCTTTTTCCACCATACAGGTACCCCGTACATTATGCAATGTTCAATTAATTGTACATATATTTTCCAAAGCTGTCCCCGACACAGTCCCCATTGCACAGAGAAGAATCGAGCTGAATTAAATGTGTGTTTAAGTACTTTATTACGAAGAGAGTTTACATGCGGAATAAAAGATAAGTTTATATCAAAAATAATACCTAATATTTTTAATTCCTGTTTGAATGTTAATCTGTGGTAGCTAAAATTAATTTGCGGAAGGTGCGTTTGATATTTAGTTTCTGGTGAAATTAATAAACAGCAACATTTTTTGTAGCTAAAGGTTAATTTTCTCTCTGTAGCCCATTCTGTGATATGATTTAAAATATTCTCTGAGCGTGTTTCCAATTCCCGGCCCGAAAATCCGTCTACAACCAGCACCACATCGGCTGCAAATGCCTGGATATGAGTATAGATAGGTAAGGTGGTATTTAATAAATCATGTATTATAATGTTCCATAACAATGGACTTAGGGGAGACCTCTGTGGACATCCTTAAGTTACTTTGTTTTGTTACTGGTTTGGCTTCTCAATTATAATTAACAGAAATCTTCATTCACGGAGGTCCCAGCTTTAAGGTGCCCTGCGACTATATTTAAGCGTCTGCCTTTTTTGCGGTTTCCACATCTCTACGGGTTCGGGCGAGCCAGTGGACAGAGAGAGAGTAATTAAATATCAGTGCGTCATATTTTAACCGGACGGTTAACCGGACGGTGAGGTAGATGGGATCTGATCGTATGTTTCCGATCCCCAGGTGGCGGTCCTGAAGGATCGCACGTAATTGTACATCCGAGCGCCACAACGAGTCCCGGCCAGGTTTCGGAGGATGGCGTCGTGGGATGCGTTATCAAATTCACCCTTGAGGTCGATTGTCAGGACCGCTTGAGCCTGAGTGCGGCCCGGGAAGTCGACGACCTCCTCCTTCAGTTGAAGGAGGATGTCCTGGGTCGATAAGTTTGGCCGAAAACCAAACATGGTATAGGAGAAGTACGAGTTTGACTCGAGGTGAGGCTGCAGTTTCGCTAGAATGATGTGTTCTAACAGTTGGCCGATACATGATGCTAGCGATATGGGGTGGAGATTTTGAAGGTCGAGGGGTTTACCGGGTTTGGGTATTAAAGTGATTTCGGCGTGTTTTCACTCCTTTTGGAGAGACCCCGAACACCAGACCTCATTGAAGTATGTGGTGAGTGCGGTGATGGATGCGTCGTCGAGGTTCTTAAGAGCTTTGTATGAGACACCGTTCTTACCGGGAGCAGTATTGCGCGTTAATTTAGAAAGGGCCACCCTCACCTCGGATTCCGCGTCTATGGAGGAAGGTGTCCCCGTGTGGAGGAAATCCTCGTACCTCGGTCGGGGTCCAGTGGCTATGTACCTGGACTCATGCTCCTTAAAGGGGCCCTGCAATCGTATTTAAGCGACTAACGTTTTTTGCGGTTTCCACGTCTCTTGGGTTTCGGGCAAGCCAGCGGGCACGGAGAGACTAACTCAATATTGGTGCGTCATATTTTAACCGGACGACGCGGAAACCTCCTCTGCATACGGGGGCGACCCGCGGTGCTGAAAGCGCGCGATATGTCTTTGGTCCTGGCCTTACTATACTGGTCGAAGCCGCAAAAAGCTTTTTTTAGTCCAAATACAAAATATAAGTGGCGCGAACCATTTCAATTATTTATGAAAGAAGTTTTTATTCAGTATTTTAGATCAGAAAAGAAATGCAGTTTATAAAGTATGGACACAAGAATTGACCTGTCGACATACCCGCCACCAACCGGTGGAAAGGGCGGCTCATACTAAAAAGGGTAGTGGAATCAGGCACTGACGAGCGGCGAGCGTAGAAAGGTCCCGGATGTACGCGGCGGCGCTACGGTCGCATTCGGGCTCGAGGATCCGACCGGTTCCGAGGGTTCCGAAGGCCTTCGCCGAACAGGTTTGGCTTGCGATTTCGCCGTTTGGCGGTATGGCAGCGCGAAGTGGCTCCCGTTCTGAACTGATATTTACCCCATGTTTGCTGTCGTTTGTGGCCATTGAAGTGTGATGCCGAATTAGTCTTTAGGCGCGCAGCAAATGCAATGCGAGCTGCCCTGGCCGCCCGCTTCACACAGCCTATCCAATATATGCTTTAGTGGCGCTCTCTCGAGCTGCCGACACGGAGTGCGGCAGCCGTGAGCGCTCGCTGAGCTCACTACCTCTCCTCTAGTTCAGGGCCAGTCAATCCGCGATCAAAGACGTCATGAAGAAGGTTTTTTTTTTGCTTGTTTTTGTAATTTTGTTTCGACCATAACTTTTCTAATAAAGCGAAATTCGAGAATAGAAAAGTTTCATTAAGTTACTACTTTCAGTGCGCTCAGGTTCGGTGCAAATTAAAAATCATTTAAAACGTTGTTGCAGGGACCCTTTAAGGAGAGCTCCTTCGTCCAACTGTTGAGTGTGTAGTAGTTTAGCTGTAGATTGAGATGTTTCAGCCTTGGAGTGTGATAGGTTCAGGAGCCCCCGGAAAAGCTACCAGGTTTTGGCCGTCCCGAGGTTTTCCCTGGAGACCCTCGAACAGCATATACCAATTGCTCTCGACCAGGTTGGTCGCGTGTTCTTCGGCTTCCCTGGTGAGCTCGGCGATGCGTAATTTTAGCTTTCGATTTAGTTTTTGCTTTCTCCATAGTTTGCTGAGACCTCGTCGGGTCTCCCAGAAATGGAGGGGATGCGGGTCAATAGCCGGGGTTTTGGAGGTGGCCTGGACCTTCTTGGTCGCGCGGTCGATGTCGTCGCGGAGTTGCTGGGTCCATTCCCAATAGATGTGATGACGTCCCGGCCGTTCGGTGTTGGGGAACCTGTTTGCGGGGTCTCCCTTTGGCTGCGGAACTGATCCCAGTTCGTTAGCCGGAGGGGTCGGAGTTTCGGGCAAAGCGTCCTCCGTCGTAGACCTCGGTCTCTAGTATAAAGGGGTTGCTTCCTCGAGGTTCCTCCAGATTCAACTACGTGCATAAGGCCTGCGTCCGCGTCAGGGTGAGATCAGAGCAGGTATCGCAACATATGCTGTTACCAATTCGGGTAGGGTGATCGGGTTCGGTCATGATTATGAGGTCAAATATAGAGATGGCCTGGGCAAGTTTCCGACCTTTGGCGGATTTCTTCGCACAGCCCCAAGTTCGGTGGGCCGCGTTGAAGTCGCCAAGAATCACAAGAGAATTTTCCCGTGGCCGGGCACGTCGGACCGCATCATGAAAGAGGCCCTTGAAATCGTCATGCTTCGCCTTCTAGGGGGCTGTATACATTACGAACCAATAGACTTGGGTGATTTCCCTGTTTGGGAAGAATTTAGGTAAAAATGTGCGGTATGTCTGTGTGATGTGGAAAGGAATGATCGATGGCGGGGACGTGTTTGGCGACTAGAGTCGCGGCCTGGCTCGGTGGGGCAGCGCTGTTAGTATTCTTGTGAGTGTACGCGACTATATCCTTGAAGGGGCGGGCCACAGTTGGTTTCTTGTAGCGCGATAACATCGGGAAAGGTATTGCAATTGCCGACGTATTGAAGCAGAGCTCCGTGTTTTCGACGATAGCCTCTGCAGTTCCATCGCCAAATT
>JABSTQ010003635.1:0-83417 GCA_013358835.2 Ixodes persulcatus
AGCTTGCGCAAAAAAAAAAAAATATTGAATATAATTTTACAATAAAACTCATTTCCGCCAAACGTTTTTAGGTACCTGGCATGGTTTCTGCTTTCAACAGAAGCGAGTTTTTACGGCGCGTCAGGCATGGTCTTTCTGTATATCGTTTCTTGTTTGTGTGCAGGCTTCTCCCCGCAGTTCATCTGTACCTGTCGCACAGGCTGTCAGCCAAAATGAAACGACTTTTAGAAAATCATTGTGCCCCGAGAAAGTCTGCTGAGTTCTTTTTACTTCATTGTCGATTCAATTTTATGCAAAAGCCCGAGCACTACCAAGCTCCGTTTTCCCACCGACACACTGGCACTCTTCCGCTGTGCTACACTGAGCCGGTGGCCCATCGAAGGTTTGTGTTCTTTGCCATTGGACTAGATGTTCACTGATCTCCAAGTTCGTTGAGACGTCCGAGCAGCCGGGTGGTCGAATAGTGGCGCCGTTGTTTTTTCCGCGGCCGCAGTAAGACCACCGCGTGATCGACTCTAAAGGCCCGTTTACACTCTTGCGACCGAGCAAGACCGAGAGAAACCAGACCGGTTTTTAAGCCTCTTGCGATCTCTTAGGACCAGCTCCGCTGCAGCGCATCCGGTACTAAGAAGTCGCAAAAGGCTTAAAAGCCGGTCTGGTCTCTCTCGGTCTTACTCGGTCGCAAGAGTGTGAGCGGCGCTTAACGTGGCAGCAGACGACAAAGCGATTCTGGGGCGATGAAATGACTGCAACTGCTTTTCTCTGCTTGCTGACAAACTAAGGCATCACAAACAACACAATCTTATAAAGTACAGACATCAGAGGGAAATTCAAGTCGATACCGGAGCGTCCCAAAGGATGATGTACCGTGATGTGCGCGCACTGCAGCCCTATGCAGCCGGGAAGCCGGAAAGCGAAGATAAGTAGCATAGCGGTGGCACCACTTCCGTAATGCGCACGCCTGCGCAGATTCCTTGGTCAGATCGGTCAATTGATTTCAGGAATCTTACATGCAAAGCAACACACACAGGGCGTTTGATTTTAATCAGAACAGATCGTTTTTAACAAAGGGGGTTGACTGGTACATGGATGCAGTACTTCCATGCGTGTGTCTTGGGGGACATTATATATGGGAGGGTAACCGTCACGACCAGTGGACAGATTGCATCAGATATGTTAACTAACTCTTTAGTTTTTGGTGTGATGGGACATGTTGCAATTGCAGTATTCAGCGCAATTACAATTAGAGGTGAAACCAATTTAAAGGTTTAGCGAAAATGCTACGGGCCTTGAATTACTCATCGGTCAGTTTTCTTTTCTGTGTATTTTTGTCGCCTGATTAGGAAACTGGTTGCAGTAATAAGGGCTGCGAATTCTTTCCACGGTCACTTGAGAAAAGTGACGTACTAGTTTGTGGTACCTCGTTGAACGGCAAATCCGATCGAAAACAAACCAAAACCAAAATAAATTAGTGGTATCCCTTTAGTGGCACAAAATATGATCACAGCCGAAATGTTGCGTCAAAGTGAAGCCGCGTACTCCACTAAAACCGATGTTGAAGATGCGGCCAGCTGCTCTTTTGCGGGCGGCAAGCCGGTTAGCTTTTAGTCAAGGAACACTGACGCAGCACCCTCGTGACGTCACGTCGCGGTGGAACTTCGGTTGGTGGGTTGTACCGCGTATCGCACAACGAAATAGAGGGGCTTAGAGTGATAAACCGGTTGCCGCCATGTTGTACGCAGACGTGACTACTCGTCACGTGACCTCACAAGAGCCGTGACGTCACCGGTAAGATGGCAGCGCCCAGAGCTGATGGATGCGAGTTTGTTCGGTGCGCGGTAGTCGTGACGTTCCGCTGCTTGTCGACAATTTCGGGCCTCTTCGTGCTCTCTGAAGCAGGCATAACGTGAAGATCTGAAGAAATGAAACTTTATACCTGACTGATACAGCATCAGTCGTATCGCCGTTGCGGTGCTCGAATTCCCGGGTGTGTTCGAGGATCGATAGAACTTTTATTGCTTTTAGCGTGAAATTTTCGCATTCCCATAGCTTTGTTTGAACGTTTGAATATCTGAGAATCGGTGTGAAATGTATGCGTCGCACGTAGAACCTAGGGGAATTTGTTTCAGCCCTAGGTAACCGCATAATCACAGCAACTTTCAGCGAGGAAGCTCCGGCGATTTTTATGTTTTGTACCGATCGACTATTTTACGACATAACTTTAAGCGTAAATGTTCGCATTTTTCTAGCTTCGTCTGAACGTTGGAATGTCTGAAGATCGAAGCGAAAGGTATACGTCGCGTGTAGAGCTTAGAGGGAGGTGTTTTAGCCCTGGGTCACCGAAGAACGACAGCAACTTTTAGCGAGGAAACTCCTGCGACTTTTTGTACTAATCGACGATTTTACAAAGTGGAAGTTTTTAAGATTGCAAAACACATCCACACGGCGTCGATTCTTTGTCGGTATCCAAGCGCGCGAAGGCACAGAGACGCGGCACTTCGGCGTGCCAAGGAAGCTTTGAACACGCCGCGAGACCCTTGCTTTCGACGAGTTGTGCCTTTTTCCTGCGACACTGCGCTTTCGTAAAATTTTCCACGTGTTCACAACGGCAAGTCTCAACAATACACAGATTCTTAAAAATCTTCTTTGGCGAATGATGACGAACGAGTAGGAAACGTGTTTACAGCACGCTGGAAAACCGCAGCAAAACGCTGGCAAAACCGCAAATCCTATCCCAGCGAGGTTGCGTCCGGTGGCTTCACTTGCGGGAGCGGGAAGCGCGATGATCAGTGGCACCGACAATCGCACAGCCAGGTTCGCACGAGACGGCGGGCGACGGTTGTGTGTTGTATTCCAAAATGTGTTCGATCTCACTCAAAAGTTGAACTTTCGACCCTCGGCGTACAAAAACCTACTCGCGTCTTGCGTTGTTCTTGTGTTCCTCTCACCTCATTGTCACGTGACCCAACCCGCAGAAGTAGCTCAACAAAGCCGTCGAAGAAACGAACGCGACGGACGACCGTTGAAGAAAACGCGACGCCGTGGCGGCACGTGTTTTTTTTTTTTTTACTTATTTTTGTTGGCTTCGCCTCGGACGTAGAGGGAGAGGGAAAGTAAAAGAGAACGTGGATTGCAAAGAAGCCAACTATGAAGGAGAGCCTTGCGAAGAAGCGCACTACCAGTTCAGCCTACTCATGCAGACGCTCCTTGAAGGGAGAGAGGGAAGCGCTACGGCCTAAAGGCGCGTTCCCACCGGCGATGCCATCTAGTCGCGCGATAACTTTCATCGCAAAAGCGACCATCGCGGGCAAAAAGCGACGCGATTTGAGCAGTCGCTACTCGACCCGACTTTTTTGCGATGCGATCTAGTCGCGGAGTGGCAGAGCCAATCAAAGGCGTTCGGAGCGAGAGTTTTCGAGAAACGACTTGCCAACGAAGGCGTTGGACTCGCTCATCGCGCACGCCGGTGTGACCATCTAATTTGTTTGCGATGCGATCTAGTCGCATCGCACGACTGCATACATCGCCGGTGGGAATGCGCCTTTAGCTCTAGGTGGTGTTGGCCCAGCCCGCTTTCGGCCAATGGCGCCTCCTCATTTGTCTCCTATACTTCTCAACGAATGGCCAAACTTTCTACATATACGGCTCTGGGTAGGGTGCGGGGAAACCATAGTTATTATAATGTACGCTAGAGGTTCAAGTGGCGCTAGTGTGCTGACGCAGATTGAAGCAGACAGCAACCAGTCGAAAATTGACTTCCGGTAATGCATTTCTATGGGAAAAAGTGAGTGCATTTTCTCCCTGCGCTCGATCATAAGAGCAAATATCCCAAATAATTCGTACGTAGTAGGTAGCTTGGAACATTTCTCAGTCAGGCCGACGAAAGAATTGGTCAGTTATGGCGTTTTTCTTTCGAATTCATCGCATTAAAAACGGTGTAAAAACGGCTTCGTACGTGTATTTATGTGCACTGTCGGACACTGCTAGCGCGAACGCGGCGTCGGTGATTTCCAGCATGGGGGATATAGATGCCAAACGAACGAAGAACATCTGGAAAATCAAGAGCGACGGCAAGAACTACGCGGTAACACTGGATCAGTAACTCGCAGTGCATGTACGATCAAAATAAATTGAAGGCCACGTAATTTATTCCGATTTTAGATAAGTAAGTACCGCTTTATTCTTTCTGCCCTGAGCGAAGCTGCTTGTTCTACGTTCAAAATATCACCCGCACGCTCGAAATCTTTGCGAACAAGTGCCGGATAAAAGCTGCCCGGCAGAGAAAACAATACAAAAAGACACCTTTCATAGCCCACGGCCTTTATTCTCTACGTTTTGAATGTTTTTATCCGCTCATGCACGACTGGATCATTTTCATATAGTGACAGGACTGGCATATTATCAGCATACAAGCGTCACCGGAATGCTGACGAGCCTTGAGCACATTCTATATTCCTTTCGATTGTAATTTTGCTTTGAATCGTCGCTTGTTTTTACTCACCTGCTGCGGAACACACGTTTGGTACTGAAATGTAGCAAAGTTAAATATCGTTCACTAATGAAGAAACATGCGCTAACTAAAGCAATTACACTTTTACAGTGTTAATCAAGGTGCGTGCTATTTGGTACGACCCAAATAACCAAAGTGTTCTTTGTTATTTTCCGGCGAAGAGACAAAATGCACGCGCGTTTTCCCATAGGAGTGCACAGGAGCACCGCAAAAGTAGACTGGTTGCTGTCTGCTTCAATTTGCATCACGGAACTCGCATAGACACTAGCGCCAGTTGAACCTCTAGCGTACATTATAATAACTCTATGGGGAAAACAAGGCGGTGACCCGGTGAGTGAGCGCCGCTCGCTTTCGAACTAATATGTCGTTATAGCTGCAATATCGGGATCGTTAGTCAGCAACGAACGGTGCAGGAGGCTTTCGCTTTGCCTTACCTGACTTGAATCGCAAAGCATGAGCAATGACCTCGCCGCAGTTTTTAGATAGTCTTTTAATTTTGGCCATTCCTAAGCCTAAATGAACGCGATAATTGTTGGCATGGCAACGTCTTTGGAAAGCGGATTGCCTTGACTCAATCGGCCGAGTACTGATAGCACACGAAAGAAGAGAGCGTCCCAATAGACGTTTTACTAAACTACCCAAGCATCGAGGAGAACGCTGGAAGTGTAATTCTACGGTCCGGCGCACTGGCCTTCCTCTTATAAAAGATTCAAAGTAAATAATCATAATAAGGCTTTGACGAACGCGCGCGCAAGGCAAAATTTGTTTTAGACTTTTTACTTTAGAACAATTACTACTGCAGACGCCACCAGGTGCGACGCGTGTAACTACACTCGTAGCATGCACCTCGGTGCTTGGGAAATTTAGAAAAAGGTCTATTGGGACGCTGTCGGCTTTTGTGTGCTATCTATACCAGGCCGATTGAGTCAAGGCAATCGATTTTCCAAAGGCGTTGCCATGCCGACAATTATCGCGTTCATTTGGGCTTAGGAATGGCCAGAATTGAAAGACTATCTAAAAAATGCGGCGGGGTCATTGCTCATGCTTTGCGATTTAAGTGATGTAAGGCAAAGCGAAAGCCTCCTGCACCATTCGTTGCTGACTAACGCGCCCGATATTGCAGCTACAACGACATATTAGACCCAAAGCGAGCGGCGCTCACTCACCGGGGCACCGCCATGTTTCCCCGCATCCCTACCGAGCCAGTCACATGATTTTGAAATCCCTCTCCTAGGTACTGCGGCTAACTTTAGCCGCGGTTAGCGCTTCGAGCAAACGGGCCTGATGGCGTTCACAAAGCACAAATTTAAAATTCCTCTTTTAACGAGTTTCGAATGCGAGGAATTGAACGGCAACAGGGGCGTCTTTCGTCTCGGTTGGTATTTCCAACACACATGTTGCTCCGAAAGGGTGAGCATGATATCTAAAAACTGTGTGACGTTATCCACAGGTACCTCGTGAGTAAGCTTGAGAGGATCTAGGACGTTACTAAAAACTGTTAAAAGGCTGTTCACCGCCGAAGGGAAGTGAGAAACATCATGTCAGCGTGGCGTCGATCGATTTCGGCGACAAGGAGACACAGTTCTTGCGAGCATTGGAGTGGCATGGTAGTGGTTGAATGGCGCGATGATGCAGAGTATTTGTTCCCTGGCTGTTCTGAGGATTAAACAGTTGGAGGTAGAGCATTATGAATTGTCTCGTTCTTACTCACATCCCTGTGTTGAAGCGCTATCATGTTCTGTTCTCTAAGTTTCAGTACAAACTCGCCCAAGAATCCGCATCACTCGAGTTTTTTTTACTTTATTAAAAATATACGTGTCTCCGTAGCAAAATATTGATTGGGTTGGCTCCTGGCACCAGATTAAATCGCCTAACAAAAAATGAAAGACGTTTACAACTCCCTGTAATGCCGAATTAGAGCACAGCTCTTGAGGAGGAGGAGGGGATGGTACGGAGAGGAGGGTATGTCCCTCCTCCTCCGTTTCGCTCCTCCTCTCCTCCTCCCCTCCTTCTCCTCCCCTCCTCCTCCCATCCTCCTCTCCTCCTCCCCTCCTCCTATCACCCTCCTCCCCTCCCCCTCCCCTCCTCCTCCCCTTCCTCCTCCCTTCCATCCCTCCTCCTTCGTGACGGCACTCGTAAAGGCCTCGTGAATTTCGTGACCTTCGCCGTGACCTTCATGAGTGACCTTCGCGACGTAACTCGTGACCCTAGTGACCCTCATGACGTCACATGTGACATCACGTGTGACGGCATTATGGGAAGCGTCCCACAATGCAACGCGCGGTTACAAGTGACGTCACTCGTGACCCTCGTGACGTCATGTGTAGCGTCATTATGGGAAGCGTCCCATAATGTAACGCGCGGTTACGCCGACGGCGACAGTGACGCCGCTCAAGCCGGAAACGGGCGCCTAGGAGCTGCGCTCTAGAAATAAGAAAAAATAATATTTTTTTTTTTTTGGTGGGGGGGGGGGGGGGAGGGGGGGGGAGTGTCAGTGTCCTTTTAAGGCATGGTTGGAGGTCAACCATTTTAATAAGTCATAATGGTCTATTCACAGTGGCAAACGCAGCATAGCTTTTGTGCAACATAAACTCTGTCGCATTCGTATTGCTGAAACCATTTGCACGATTTTTAGTAACGCAAATGTTACCGCGATATTCTTGCCCAAACACAGCGCAACAGTTGTGCTGGAGAATCCTCTTACAAAGTGCTGTTGCAACCGAGCTTAATGGGACACTGACAGGGTATTCTTGCTCGCCGAGGTTTTTAGTAGTACGTGAAATATTAGAGCCTAACTACTCAGAACAGAATTTTGCGGCTCGAAATTCGGTTTCTTTACGCTCGAAAACCGCCGATCGAGAACTGGCCGGTTTGAGTCGCGCTCACTCTCTTCTCCTTGGTCACGGGCCGTTTTTGAAGGCTTGGACATAACCACAGTAATCAAAGTCGTGGGTCATTGAAGGCACACACTCAATATTAAAAATTAAAAAAAAATATGAAATCCATTTTTTTATGGCTTCTAAAAAGCTGCAAATACTTTGATTGAAAGGAAAAAAATCCACGGAGAACCGGAAGCATTCTGTGCGTTCACTGCGTAATTCTCAACAGGGCGTCGTATCGTGTATCGTACCGCTCGCGGGCTGGACTGCGATGGCAGCGGACGACTCTACTTCAGAACTGTTGTTCGCGGTACCGGCGAATCTGTCTTCCTTCGGAGAGAAACTTTGGACCTATCAAAAGAATTGGTCTTCATTCCGCACGACACGCCCGACCACCAAGCCGATTTGCACGAAGACGTCACCGAGCCGTCGCCCCTTTTCTTCGCTGAAGACATCGCTCGTGCAAACGTCAAGCACGAAGTGCGTACTTCGAGTTGAATATGCACGCGTACGATTTCTTTACTAAGTGCGAATGTGGCCAATGCGTGGTGCTGCCCGACTTCGAGCAGAGAGTACATTTGCTGGAGGGAAATTGGCAGCAAACTTTCCGACGTATATAGTCGACCGGCTGCATTACAGCGAAGAGTTCCCCCAGTAGCTCAGTGGAATGATGTCTGCTTCACACGCAGCAGACACAAGTTCAATCCTTCATGTGGGCGTACATTCTTTCCCCCTAGTGTGGGCGTACAATTATCACTGGAAAAAAAAAAAAAAAGCAAATGTTGTGGACGATAGGCCGCTGTACTAAATGGTATAGGATTCCGTTTTCGACTCCTGCGATCTCGATGTAGTCACTTTCAACAATATGCAATGAGCATATGAATCGGGTAGCGTGCGCTTTTCTTGGTGCCCGTAACTGTTCTACATGAATTGCAGCCAGCCATTGGTCCCGATCCCGTTGAGCTTTCGGAAACTTGTGCAGACTGTGCCACACAATGCCACTTTCGGATGGAGGACATGCAAAGGAATCGCACGGCAAACGATTCCCGCAACGCCTGTCGTCTGCTGCACACAAACAAAAAAAACGGATATGACAAAATGAAATAAAAAGCGCACGGCCGGGTGTAGTTACGTGACTTCCGGCACTCTCTCATCCTCTTTATTCCTTCGACCTCCGTGCGCAGGTTTCGGTTTCCGTTTCGACCAGTTGCGTTTTTTGGCTTTATTAAAAATATAATTGACTCTGTAGCAAAGTATTAATTGGGTAGTCTTCCAACACCATAATAAATCGCAAATGAAAAAAAATGGGGGGGGGGGGGGTGTCAGTGTTCCTTTATTAACTGCAATTTTTCTATGTATATGCTGTATTCTGAGCGCATTGCGCTGTTCTGTAGTTACCATATACGTTCCCCACCACGTGGTTAAGGTCGGATGGACGGATGGTACGTGGCTGAACCATTTAAATAGGGAGGCAGCGTGCGCCACCTAACCAATCGGGTAATGGCCTGAGTGCACCCTAGCGACAAAGCGTATTCCTACTGTAGCCGGCCAAGCGAAGGCGCAGCAGCTGACATAGGATTAACGTTCCTTGATAGAATCTCTACTTTTTGCAAATAGCGGCACTTTTTGAACCGCCGACTGCTATTACGGTCCAGGACTCCAAGTTTCAAAAAAGTATGGCGGAATACAACAGCATAATGAAGTGAAAGACACCACTTTAGTTCTGGGAAAGGTGCTTCGTCACGCATGATGGTTGTAAATTCGTAAAAGACAGTATCAAAGAATTTTACAAAGAATCGGCTCTCCATGCGTTGTCTGCAAGAAGAAAGAATCCGAGGTTTTAGCGAGTTCCTGTGTAAATCACGTTTGAATGCTAAAAAACAATGGGTTGTGTGTATGTTTATACAACCTAGAAGTTTGAATGCTAAACTAGCTTATGTGTGTGTTAGTGGAAGTCAGAAGTCAAAAACAAACTTTTGACGTTTTGACGTCTTTTAACAAGCTTCTCTCCGCCGGTCCAGTTAAAGCAGATCGGGGATAAGATTAGACAAAATATAAAAAGCCTATTTCTTTTTTTCTTTTTTTTTAAGGAAGGCATAATGCGCTCTTGACTTTCTAAGATGCAAGTTACTACCCCCTCCGCTTCTGTGACTGCTGGTAGGTTTTTATGTGGCTGCTGGTATGGTGCTAACAATTCAATGTACTTCATTATATATTACGTAATATGCTTCGTGACACTTGTTCACTGCCATCGGTGCATCTTCAACGGTCCGCATCTCCGGATATGAGTGACATCATTCCGTTCCTGATCGGGAAAAAAGTCGTATCACCGTGTGTGTGCGCACAGACATTTCAGTTGCCAGGAAAGAAGCCTCACTTCACACCAGAGCCGATTACGTGTGTCTAAAGCTTCAGTACAAGAACATATCTTTCACAGTAATCGCGGTCTACATTCCGCCAAGAGTGCATTTCTCTGGCGAGGAAATTCAGGCCGTGCTGCAGGAAATTGATTGACCTTTTCTTCTCTGTGGCGATGTCAACGCACACAACCCGCTGTGGGGCGGAGATAAACTTGATGCGAGAGGAAGACTCTTAGAAGAATTTCAGCTATTCGAACATGGGAGTCCTTAATGACGGAACATTCACTTTTCTTCGGGGAGAGCTCAAGAGCGCCATTGATATCACTGCGGTTTCTGAGGACTTTCGTCTTCCCGTCTGGTGGATGACAGATCTTGACACCAGGGGCAGTGACCATCTGCCTTTACTCATCTCCCTCAACGGCTTTGGAGGAAGAAGGCACAATCGGACAATCCCATATACAGACTGGAGTCGTTTCAGAAACGAAACAGAGTCAGCATATAAAAATGGTGCAGAAGATACGGACATCACTGCCTGCAGTAACATCATCGTTGACATGCAGCACGAAAATGGTGAAACTCCCCGACAAATACCTTGCGATCGACGCAGATTATGAGAAGTTGCGAGCGGTTCGACGTCGTGCTGAACGACGTGCCAGGCGAACTGGTAAAGCCGCGGACTGGGCGGAAGCACGACGAACCCTGGCGGTCGTACGACGACACTTAATTCGACTCTCTATGCGACGTTAGAGAGGTACTTACGGTTCAATGGACCCTCACAAGCCGTCAACGAGACTATGGAACGTGACCCGAGGGCTCCAGAAAAAACCTAGGCAGAAGTTTCCCTTCCGTGCCTTTGCACTTTCAAAATAAATCACTGAGCGTGCTGCAGCCAATGCTTTCTGCCAGCTTCAGCAGCGGCGCCCCGCGACCAAATCGGGCACACAAGAAAACCACTGAAGCCGCCGTACTACCGGAACAAGATGAGGCTTTTACCGTGAAGGAACTCAAAAGCGCTCTACAGGAGTGTTCCCAGCACACCTCTCCAGGCCCGGATGGTGTTACATACAAGGCGCTGGCCAATCTGGGACCCCTCACCCTCGATGCCCTACTGCAACAATACAACGTCAGTTGGAACACAGGACAGCTCCCAGAGTCATGGAAGAAGTCTCGGCTCGTTCCCATTCTGAAAGCAGGAAAATCGCCTCTGACGCTTGAGTCATACCGCCCCATTGCGCTCTCCAGCTGCATTGGAAAATTGGTGGAGCGTATGATCCTAAACCGTCTGCTCTGATACCTCGAAAAGACAGGGGTCTTCCCCGAGTGCATGTCGGCGTTTCGTCGTGGCCGTTCTGCCATTGACGGCGTCGTGGACTTAGTCACAGATGTTGAACAGCATCGGAGCCGTCATCTCTCCATGGTAGCTGTGTTTCTGGACAGCGTGGAACACTTAGCAATACTCACGTCCCTCATTAAACTCCAGGTATGTGGTCGAATCTACAACTGAATCTTGGACTACCTTCAAGGACGCACAATTTACCTAACCACGACAGAAGGTAACATTGGCTGTTTCTCCGTAACTGCCGGCGTTCCACAAGGGGGCGTCTTGAGCCCCACCCTCTTTAACGTCGTCCTGGCTCACCTGCCGCAGGAATTTTCAGAGCATGCAAAGATGTCGATGTATACCGACGATCTGTGTATCTGGTCTTCGGGTTCGAACCGCGCAGTAATCTGTGGAAGACACCAAAGAACACTCAGCAGAATCGAAAGATACCAGAACTGCAGAGGCCTACACCTGTCGCCCAGCAAATGCGTCGCTATGGCTTTCACCAGGCGAAGTTGCAAACGCTTTCCCATACACATAGGAGAGCAAATTATCCCCTACGTCAAGAAGCATACCTTTCTTGGAATAGTTACCGACAGGGGGCTCACGTGGGCACCTGAAATGAACAGACTTCGATGCAAGGTCAACTCGTACGTGAACCTAATGCGGTGCCTTTCTGGCTCGACATGGGGAAATTCAGCCGCCCTCATGCAGCTACACAGATCAATGGTACTGGGAAGTCTGCTCTACAGTCTGCCTTTCCTGCACCGGGTCAGTTCAACAACCTAAAGGGGACTCTTGGCACTGCAGGCAAGAAGCCTTCGCGTTGTGCTGGGAGTTCCCCGAGCGTCGCGTTCTGCAGGAGTGGTAGCAGAAGCGCACGAACAACGTATAGAGGCGCTCCGTGTTCAAGAGACCCTCCGGCACTACAGTCGTTTTTCAACCCAGCCCGAGGCGCATCACCTGGCGGGCCTGCACACCTCACGTCCAGCGTCGAGTTTTGCAGGAGTGGTAAGAAACCACGTCAAAGCCTTTCCGGCGAACGCTGCACCGTATCGTCACCCCCAGCGAGCACCTTGGACATAGCTGACCCCAATGGTCCACCTTTCAATACCGGACGTAGGCAAAGGCACAGCCTTCGGTTTTGTGAAGCGGCTCTTTACTGAATATTACCTTGAAGATAACTACAAGAACGCCATCCAGATATACACAGATGGATCAAGCACTGAGATGAGCTCGTCCTCTGCAATCTACGTGCCGGATGCGAGCATTTCGGAAGAGTGCAAACTCTCCCACCGCACATCGTCCACGGCATCCGTGCTCCACGGCATCTTGCAAGCGTTACACTACATAGAGGCAACTTCTCCGAAGAGCTATGTGGTGTGCACGAACTCAAAATCGGCCTTGGCATCCCTTTCAACCACAGCCAAGAAGTGCGCATACCCGGGCCTGGAACAGGCTATACTCGATAAGAACGACACCCTGCACAAAAAGGAGTATATGCCATTACATATCAATGGGTCCCAGGACATGTTGGCGTCACTGGCAACGAGAGAGCCGATACGACAGCAGCTCGGGCGCACAAAAACGAAAGAACAGAGGCCATTCCCGTTGCGAAAGCTGATGTGAAGAGCGTTCGCTGTGGTGTCGCAAACCAGATAACGGTAAAAATTTGGGAGCAACCAGGGGGCCACCCTTATCACCTTGACAACCTGGACCCCAAGGTTCAAAGAAGAATCCCTTGGAGCACACCTCGAAACCAACTTTCTATTTATTTCAAACTTGGCCTTGGGGTCGCCCGGACTGGCCGGCAACGCCAAGTACAAGCAGCAAGATTCCCCAAACTGCGTGACTTGCCATACCGAGGACACAATCGAACATGTACTCGTTAGCTGCAAACGATACGAGAAAGAGCGTGTGATCCTCACTAAGGAACTAAATCTCCTGGATGACCAACCTATGACCATGCGAAAGCTGCTAGGAGCCTGCACCAACACTCGAAACCAAGCACGGACGTTCAAACTACTGATGGACTACTTAGAAACAACTGGTTTGCTGCAAACACTGCAGACGCAGAAGGACGCTCAAGAAGGCCACCACCTATAACAGAAACAGAGTAGCGAGCATGAGCAAATAAGCCCTAGCTAACATATCTGTCGCTCGATGAACCAAAATAGCAAAAAAAAAAAAAAAGCTCCAGTGGCACACAGCAGCAGCGGCACAGGTACGACCACGTGCTAAACCATATCTACGACTGTTACAAGTGATGGGGATTGCAAGAAAACTTCACAAACAACTCAGCTATCAGGACGCATGTAACGTTTGCTTGGTCGCGCTAAAGATCACAGAATGCGGCACCGTTGCTTCTCACTATTTATTTCACGTGTTTTATATAAACGAAAGAGCTGAATTGCCTGTCATAAAATCTGCAGTCGATAACACTACATTTGCTTTCGAAAAATGCGTGTATTTTATGCAACCGCGGCGCAGACGGCAGTATGTTAATTTTTGCTCGGTGCGATAGGAAACTTTGTTGTTCGTTTGCACCGGTCAAGAAATATCAAGGAAAAAAGTTTGCATTCACAAAGTTTTATTTACCATACCGATCGTTTTGTAGCCAACCCAGACTTGTTATACACGAATTAATAAGAAAGTCTAAACTAAACAACGAACCCATGAATCCCGGCGAAAAGCAGAAGCCAGCTGCAAAGCGAGATTTCGCAACAATTCGAAAGTTCGCTCACACAGTATAGCGGGGGCGCCAACATGGTTCCAAACTCTCAGCGTTACGTAGTGTACGCATATACATTTTTGTACCATGCAGTAAAGGAGAAGCTCGTTATTGTTGTGCATTCAAAATTAAAGTGTGACGCGTGCCGAAATGACATGGGAGAGCTCAAAACATCGTTGCCGGGTCCAGTTATTGAGCAAGTCTACAATTGCCACTGACTAAAAAATTTTCAGTGTCAGGTAGGACTGATACTTCTTAGGCGTGCTACACAGAAACACGTGACTCCGTCAACACAACACCGGAAAACACTGCCAGAAACTAAACAGAACGAAACGGCTACCATTGCGACGGCTGCATTGACGGGTGACGTCAAAATATGAAAGCAAATATCTTAACGCTTTACATTATTGACGTCAAAGACGTCAAAACAATGTTTCATGTATTTTAACGGTGGACGTCGTGATAGTCACTGCCTTTCAACATCATGAAATTCGAAACCTTCGCGTGTATCGTCTGCCCCACCCCCCTTTTTATTTTTCCTCTTTCTTTCTTGTTCGTCGGTTATGGGTATTTACGATGTCTTAATCGCGTGTTTGTGAAAAGTGAGTTGAAACAATTTCAGGAATCTACATTGCCATATTTACTGAAAATACAAAATTTCGAATTTTACAGAAATGAACTTTCATAACTTATAGGTAACACACACAGCAAAATCAGGTAGTTGACAGAATTACTACTCGTATCAGTGTAGTCGATTTTTTAAACTATGCCATCCCAAACCCCAATCGTATTTGCTGTTTCATCACTGACTCTTTTTATGTCTTCGTGTTTAAGAAAGTGATTCTTATCTAATAAGCGGCCATCGTATCTAAAATGGCGACGTAGGTCACTATGCGTGTATGTGCATCTGCCTAAACACGCTAAAGGTTAAAAATAAAACAAAAATTGCAAACGGCCACATGAAGTGTTGCGCGATTGCGTTGTGGAATGGCGTGTTGAAGGAGATTTGCCTTCAGCCAGTGCGATATTCAGCGTTCAATGGGTTATCTGCCTTGAGTTGAACTGATGTAGGAGACGTGTGAGGAGATGTGTGCTTTGGTGGAACGATCCTGCGAGATATTGTACGTGTTAAAAGACAGACGTGTTTTTTGTTTGTTTGTTTTTGGCTCAAACGTTTTTTTTTTAGAATGGGGTCCGGGACCGCGCCTGGGGTGGAAGAAGCGGAAGCACGTAAGCAAGCTGTTCTGTAGGGGTGCGGAGAGCACACGAGAACGGAACCTGGGTGGCGGCAGTGTGGAGGTGAGGGAGCATGTCCGCACAGCGCGGCCACGTGGCCCGTGGGTATTTCGCAACGGCGGCTGCCTGAGGGCGTGCAGGAGGAAGGGAGTGCGTAGCCGGAAGGTTCGTGGATGTGGCAGGAACGATGGGCTCTCCCCTTGATCACATGGGTTTTTCTTTGAACGGTAGTGGCCTACATTGGGAAACGAGGTGAAGGGCAGCGAGAGAGCCATTCCTCTGCTGTAGTGTGGGGTTTTGCGTTCGTGCATGAATGTTTTTTTGCCAGGAGGTAACTAAGAGGTAACGCTGAGAAAACCTTCATTTCTATCCACATATTCATATGGCCTTAACATTTTTAACGACTTTGTTCCGTTGCGGCTTGGAACAAAGTGGAATGATAACTCGTTAGAAGTTGGACCATATGTAAGTGTTGACTCTGCGACACACAATCTATGTATCTGACTGACATTTTGTGTTTCTGCTTTATTTGTTCCGTTCAAGGCCCTTGAGGGGGGGGGGGGGGGGACAACAGTGAAGCTATCGCTATTGGCAAGTGCATTTCAAGTGGTTCGGATCGGCGATAATGGAGGGTCTAGAGGCTGTCACGCTTCCGTGCAGATTCTAAAGGCTCGCTCACACATTTGCGTTGACCGCGTTGCGCTGCGCTGCGTCGTGTGCCACAGCGCCTCCCATTGGCTCGTCGTAAGGGTAGCCAAAGCAACAGCTCGACGCAAGCAGTCTTAACGAAGTCAAGCGCAGGTGTCTGAACCGACCTTAAGTGTGCTTGGTTTGTCGAACGCATCGTCTACCAAAGAGGTTTGACTCGGGAATAAGGTAAGCCGCTTATAAATGCATCGGACGAGTATTGGGATTTTGATGTTCTAACTTAAAATATGATTGCTTTGATATGGTGAGACCACAAAGAACAACGCACCAAATGGAAAACGTTTTTTTTTTTTTTTGTTTTGTTTTGCTTCTTCAGCTCATAAAACTGCTTTCATACTTCCAGCGATGAAATGACCAATGAGCTAAGCAACACTTCTATGCGCTTTTCCAACAAGATGAATTATTCTTGCTGGTACCGCAATAAGGTACCTCCACGTGTAGTTTATCTAAGCATCGTAATGTCTGTCTAAGTGTCAACGGCTCTTGCAGAGTTACGTTTGAAGTGAAGTGCTGACAGTCCCTGTTGCATTTCGTTATAGCGCCACATTCCGATCCTGGTCGTTATCGACACACGCCATCATCGGCTGGATTGGAAGTTTGGCCCCTCCACGTTGACGGGAGGCGACTAAGGCGACACTTCCACATCAGTATAAAGGGAATAACGTCCTCTACCTCGGCGGGATTGGCGCATGCTTATCTGAGGTGCTGGCAGTTCTTGTTTCATTTTGAGGTAAGCTGTCGAGCCCCTTAGAACTTCGTGACTTTTGATTTTGTTGTTTCTACGGTTGCAAATCTCAGTAGCATTGTTCCTTTGGTGTGGCTTGAGATGGGTGTTGTCCTATCAACTTACCAGATTCGAATCGGCCCATCTTTTCTCGTAAAAGTACTAAGACCACGGATAGTCCTCGTTTTCACCGTTCAAAGCTCTACGTTCAGACAACACGAAAATTTTGCTGATGTGCATGGGTGTAGCACAGCTGTTGATATGTACTGGTGATGTAGAAACAAAACCCGGCCCTGGTAACCTTGGTGAAATAGCAGCAGCTGTGAGAAAATCTGAATGAAACAAACAGTACCAAAAAGAAACAACGGACAGACTAAGCGAAATAAATGCAGGCATCAGGGATAACGACAGCTTTGTGGCGAAACTTGAAGAATCTATCGACGAGGTTTAATGATAAACGAAGTGAAAACTGAAGTCAACACATCTCGAAGACAACGTGTGAGTAAGGTGTTATCAGATGAACTAAATAACCGAATGTGACGAAATAACATTATAATTAAAGGAATCCCAGAAAATGAGCGTGGGAACTGGTCAGACTCTGAAGGCATCGTCAGAACGTTTTTCTCGTCTAACCTACGGGTGAATGTTGGCGAAATTAAGCGTGCGCACGGACCTGCCATTCGGGAGCCAGCTTTAACAGACCAATTATCGTTGAACTTTTGAAAATAAAAAGCAAGGATGAAGTAATTAAAAATTTACATAAACTAAAGGACGCTGCATATCCCGGTGTGGATTGAGAATGACATTTCACCCAAAATGCAACTTATCGGGAAAAAGCCACGCCACTTCGCAAAACTAACATTTGAAGCCAGTGAAGTTGTTCATTTATAATACCTTTTATTGGTATGATCCAGATATATATAGAGTAATAGCGAGACGCAATACGAAACCTTGAGGGTTACGCCCAAAGAAAATACCGCTGGAATTGGTGTTTGTGAGAGCAATTAAGAGACGCAAGATTGGGCCACGAGAACAGCTCTATTTTTACCTTGGCTAGTTTTGGAAGTATTCTTTCCAAACAAGATGATTTATTTTGCAGTATAGATACTTGCTCAGCCGATGCTATGGAGGGTACTGTAACACGACTTTCCCAAGATGTCTCAGACTGTGAATTTAGTATATCAAAAATTATTACCTGTTTATAAGAAAGAAAGGAGCGAGTCACGAGGTGCGGGCGTTATCATTGCAGTTAAAAGTGAACCGATATCTTCGTTTGTTGATGTTTATAGTTCACTTGAAATCTTGAAGGTAACTGCGCCGTTAATCTTCCGGCCTTGTCTGATCGGCTTCTGTCATCGCCCGCCCGGCTTATCATCTGATTTTGTAGAAAATTTAAATGCTAAGCTTGATCAACTTGAGTCAAATTTTTCGAACTGCCCAGTCATTTCAGCCGGTGATTCTAATTTTCCTTGGATTAACTGGTTTATACTCGGTAATCTTTATGCAAATAAGATCGAATGCACGAAGTTCCTGATACTACAGCAGCGTTCCAGGTTCACCAAGCTGTAGAGGAGCCAACGCGTAGTAATTATGTTCTTAATTTGGTTCTAACAACACACCCAGAAGCTATTGAACGTCTTAGAATATATTAACGACCACAAGGGGATGCATTGTGTTCCTGCTACTCCTGATCGAATGTCTGATGTTCTGAAAAAACAGACTTTTGACTACGGAAGGGCCTATCTTTTCAGGGTGTTTGATTTGTTATGTGATTTTTCTTGCAATTTTCTGCAAACTATGAACTGCCGGTCTGTGAACGAAAACTGGGTGGCTTCTCAAAACGAAATAAGGGAGGTGACTGAGCTTTGTATACCAAAACTCACTATCTATCATGCTTCATCCTTGGTTCACGACAAGTGTGAGGCGTATTAATAAAAAGAAACAACTTTTTTCAAATGCCAGACGCACGGATACTCAGTCTAATTGGAAGGCTGACCGAGGGCGCTTAAGGTCGTGTAAAAAGAAAATCAAGAACGTAAAAACTAAATTATTTAATCAAGACCTGTATAACATTTTGCAATCTAATCCTAAACCATTTTGAAGTGTCTTGAACCCAAAACTAAGTTATGCAGGACCTTCTATTTACTTATCAGATGGGACTGCAATAAACCCTTTAGAAACTGCCAAGGCGTTCACTTAATGTTTTGGCAGCGTATTCACAGATGAGATGCCTTTAACTAATGTTAACATGCCTTTGACTACAGGGACCACTCATGTGAATTCTTTAACCCTTACCAGTGAGAATATTGCCAGCACAATCTATCGTCTGCCAACAAATTAAAGCCCCGGCCCAGACGGAATGAGTACAAAACTGCTAAAACGGAGCAGAAATATATCTAGTGCTCTCTCAGGAGCGCTTTACCAACAATTATCTTCTATTGGTACGTTACCAGACGACAGGAAACTAGCCCATGTCGTTACTATTTTTAAATATGACCACTTCCTCACAAACTACAGGCCCGTTTAGTAAACTTGAGTATCTTGTAGACTTCCCGAACACATTATTTAATCATAGACCATAAATCACCTGGTGAATAACAGTATTGTTTTCCCTAATCAACACAGCTTTCAACGAGAACGCTCCTGTGAACTTGACCTTTTGGATTACTTACTTACCTTCATCAAAGTATTCACTCATCAACCGAAACTGTCTCAATATTTATTGACTTCACAGAAGCTTTTGACTGTGTCCCGCACAAAAGAATAATAAAGAAACCAAGAGAAGTAAAAATAGAATTGAATTTCAGACTTTCTTTCAAATAGATGTCAGTGTTTTGTTATGGATAACATTGTTTATCCCCCTATACCCGTGAAGTCCGGGATTCTTCGGTGTTCTGTTCTTGGGCCTCTATTCTTCCTATTTCTATACATTAACGATATACATACTAACATTCAGTCAACCATCCGTCTCTTCGCAGACGACTGTGTCATATATCGTACCATAACTTTTCCCTCTGATGACGCTATTCTACATGCTGGACTTGACAAAATTTCAATGTGGTGTGCTGACTAGCAAGTGCAAGTTAATATAAATACAACTAAAGTGATGACATTCGCTTGAAAAAAGAAGAGTTTCGAACATACTTACAATAGTAAGAAGAAAAGAAATAGAAATGATACAATCATATAAATATTTAGGAGTTCATATGACATCGAATTTGCCATGGAATCTTCATATTTAATTGACTCTGAAAGATGCTTCTGAAACACTGGGATTCCTGAGAAGACACCTGTTTCTAGCCGACGCTAACACAGATATTCGAGCATATACGAGGGGCGTTCATAAAGTTCATAATATCGGCACAAAAAAATATAAAAAAGCAGAACAAAACAGGCATCAACATAAGCGCTCGTCCCTCTAGTTTCCGCACAGTGTACACATCGCGTGCTATAGTGGCGCGGAACGCCGCTAGGGAGTCGAAACCAAAATGGCACCACCCGTCGGTGCCAAGCACATGCAGTGATCCATTTTTTTTTTTCATTTGAGGGGAAGCAATGCCAAGGATATTCATCAAAATCTGGGAGCATTGTTCTGGCACAACGTCCAAGTTCATGAAACTATGGTTAAATGGCGTTGACGGTTCCAGTGTGGCCAAACAAGAGGAAAGCATTTCAAGGACGACGACCAAGTGATTGCTGAAGTGGTGCAATTCCGGAACACTCAAAACGAGGAGTTCTAAAACAAGGGCCTCTGGCATGTGTTCCATCACTTGCAAAAGTGGATAATGCTTGGTGGCGAACATGTAGAGAATGTCTCAACTCCTACTAAAGTTTTATTGATCAATCTCTATTCCTTCGTGACAATGATACGAACTTTATGAACGCCCCTCGTACATCCCTCGTTAGCAGTAAATTAGAAAATGCCTTAGTCATATACTTATCCCCATCAAGTTTACTTGATCAACGATTTATAGTCGCTGATATACAAATCCACCTAGTTTACAACAGGTGACTACTCCCCTACTAATGTCACTGGATGCTGGGAAAGTAGCGCCAAGGTCCCCGCATGGTCGCCATGTTGGTCCTGACTCCCCTACCAGCAGTGTCAGCTGTATTAGAGACTCATCAGATTTAGTGTCCATCGCAATAACAAGGCGGATAGCACGTTTCTCGTTATTTTTTTCGTCAAATGACGTTGTGCCAAAGACTCGCACCTTTCCGCTTTTGACCATCCGAACAAAGGAAATTCTGTATTCACTCTACCAATTTATACAAATACTCCCGGTTCAACCTTGCAGTTGATGAATGCCTTGCCAAGCAACATAGCGGTCATAGAGAGAGAGAGAGAAAAAAAAATATTTATTTTAACACGCCTAGTCCGGCGCTCCAATGTATCTTTACCACCCTTCCCCAAGTACGTTGTGGACGTGCTAGATCAGAAGTGGCAGTAGGTTTTGGTGATCTATAGGTGGAGTGATCCAGCTCTCCCAGGAATTTGGGTGTAGGTCAGGGGGCAGTTGGTGTAAAGTGGCGGATATGAGGGGTTTCGCGTGTGGACAATCCCACATCATGTGTATGTTGGAGGGGTGGCTTCCGCAATGGGGACAGTAGGGGTGTCAAGGGAGTCCTTGCATGTAGTGTTTGTAATGAGGGGTCATTAGAGTGTGAGTTTGAGCACGGCGTAAGATGGCACCCTCTTCGCGAGTGAAGTGTGGAGGCGGATGGGAGAGAGTCGAGACGGTCATACGCAGTTCTTTGAGGATAGCCGTCCGAACTTTGTGGAGTTGCTTGCGGTGTTCACGTGGGTCGTAGGACTCAGGCCAGAGAGTAGGAGGCCCCGGATTTCCTTCAGCGCAGGAGAGCGCGTGCGCTCTTGAATTTCCTCCCATGTCCTGATGGCCTGGTATCCATTGGATGGTGACGTTCAGGTGAGGGTGAGTAGTTAGGTGTTTTTTTTTGGATGAGGGCGTGTATAGGGGGAGGGAGCGTGTTGTCTCGAAACTGTCGACAAGCTCCTTGACTGTCGGTGCGTATGAGAATCTGATCGTGATGATGTGTGGGGATGGTGTTGGCCTCGGCGATGGCAAGTGTTTCGGCAGCCGTAGGAGAGGGCACACCTTCATGCAGAGTGGTATGGGAGTAGGTATTGTTAGTCACTGGCGTGCGACATCGGTCAGGGTAATAGCTGCCCTCAGTGAAGTCAAGGTCTGTATCCGGTGGTTCCCCTTGCTTCGTGAGACGTTTGACACGATCTTCCCCTCGAGAAGAGTGGGCCTCCGGACAGATGTTTCGCGGTAGGAAAAGGACATGTAGACGTGGCAGTGAGTCCCATGGTGGGGAGGTTGGAGGAATGGAGGGGAGTTGGGAGGTATCCTAGTGCTGGTGGTCTAGTATTCGTCGGCCTTGTCGCGATGTACCTAGGCGTTCATGGTGAGCGTGGCGATGCATGGTAATGCGCTCGTTCAAGGTGTTGTGGATGCCAGTTAGAGGTAGTAGGTGGTTGGGTGCGAACCGTGGAACGTCAAGTGTGAGTCCGGTGCACTTACGGAGCGCGGTTTCGAGTTTGCGGATTTGTGTGGTGGTGAGGGTGGCATAAGGTAGGTTGTACATGACTCGGGTGTAGACCAGGGCTTCGACCGTTTTACGCATCTCATGTTCTTTTAGACCTCGGTTGCGCCTGGATACTCTAGTAAGCATATGATGAATTTCGTCTATCTGCTTTGTGATGAGTGCTAACCACTCGTCCGCTTTGCCGTCCTGTTGGAGGAGGAAGCCTGGCACCCGTATGGTGCGGCGGCGAGGGATGAGGGTGCCATTTATATGTAGTTGAATGAGTGCGCGGTAGTCGTCTGCCTTCCTGTCCCGTATCGTTAGAGACAACGATGTATTCTGTCTTTGTGGGGAAGCATGTGAGGCCAAGTTGCGTTATGTGGGTGTGGATTGTGTCAAGTCCGGCCTGCACCCTGGCTTCCTGGTCTGCTGGAAAGCCGGTGCAGCACCAAACGGTGATGTCGTCCGCATATATATTTTGCTGTAGGTGCGGGATTTCATGAAGTTTACCCGGGAAATTCTTCAAGGCTAGATTGAATAATGTGGGAGAGAGAATAGCCCCCTGTGGCACTCCAGCCGTTAAGGTATGGTCAAAGGATATGAAGTCATTGACCTTTATCTGTACAGTTCGATCGGTTAGAAAGGCTTTGATATAATTATACATTCTAGAGCCGGGTGCCGTGTCCAAGAGGTTATCTAGTATCGTATGGTGCGCTACAGAGACAAAAGCTTTGTGAATGTCTACGCTTACTATGGTACGCAGTTGTGTGGTACTGGCATTCTGGTATATATCTTCGTATATGCGAAGCATGGCATCTTGTGTGCTAACATGTGATTGAAAGCGCAGTCAAAAAGTATGCTAAGGAATCTGTGGTCTCTAGATGCCATTGAAGGCGATTTAGAGCCATTCTCTCCATAAGTTTGCCAATACAAGAGGTAAGTGAAATAGGTCGGAGGTTGTTGATCTGGTTGGGAGGTTTTCCGGGTTTCGGGATGGGTATGATGAGGGCCGTTTTCCACTCATGAGGAAGGATTCCAGTCTCCCATGCCTGATTGATTTGGTCGAGGAGAAGTTCGAGGAAGTGCTCAGGTAGGTTGCGTAGTGTGGTGTAGGTGATTCCATCCATACCTGGGGTAGTGTTCCTTTTCAGGTTGTGAAGAGCTGCTTGTAGCTCGTTCATGCTGAAAAGGGAATTGATTCTGGTGGAAAGAGAGTCGGGAGATTTGGGAGGATGGTCGGGCAGTGGGGAAAGGTTTGGTTTGTGTGAATAAAAACGTTTTTGTATGTTTCGTGCAAGAGATCCAAGGTCTGCTCCTGCATGCATGAGAATCTTTGTTAGTGTGTGCCTAGGTTTAGCCTGTCCCAGAAGGGATCGAAGGATCTGCCACACTCGAGGTGTGTGTAGTTGTCCGTTAAGCTGATCGCATGTCTGGAGCCAGTTCTCGGTAGAGGATCAACAATTTTCTTTTTTAACCTTTTGATTTTTGTAGCGTGACCTACACTCCCCGAGGTTGAGCAGTTTCGCGTGGCTCTCATAATGAGCCGTGCTCCGTGCTGCGCAAGCGCGAGGAGCAGTGACGTCACACGGCGCACAGCTGGCGGGGCGGAGCCGCCGTCGCCGCGGGCTCCGCCACCACCGCGCGCGCCTCGCCGGTCTGCGCAAGCGCGAGGAGCAGTGACGTCACACGGCGAACAGCTGACGTGCCGGAGCCGCCACCGCCGCGGGCTCCGCGCCACCGCGCGCGCCTCGCCGGTCTTGACATTCGAGACGTCATAGCCGCGGCAGACGCACTGGCGCCGCCGCGTGCCCAGCTGTGTGCCTCCGTTGCGCAGTAGCCAAGTCTGACGCTGCACCGGAGCTGCTTGATAGCGCCTCTCATTTTGTGCGCATAAGCTCACGCTACGTATATCCAGGCATAGCCGAGCTGAGCCACCGCAATTTTTTTTATTACACAGCAATCCTAAGTCATCGTCTCGATGTATATTTGTTATTTCGGTATGAGAGCTTTGGATTGACCAAATGTCGTGTTGTATCGTATTGTCATTTTTCATTAGTGTGTTGTGGCCATCTGCTTTCTTAACCAGTTGTTGTGTTGATGTGAAAAAAGATTCCACCTTATGTAATGGCAGAAAGGGTCCCTAAAATAAAGTAAATAAATAAATAAAATACGCTCAAAGCAAATGCGTTCCCTTAAAAACCCATTCCTACAATACAGGCGTTGAAAGTTTTGATGTGTATAAACCGATTCAACAAAAAATCAGTAGCCATTCCACTCTGTGAAGGTGGATGACCAGTGAAGCTGTATAGCGCACAACACAGACGTGACACAGAATTTTGAAGAAAGGTACGAACACATTTATGCGCGATCTTCATCGGTGGTGTTTGCCGCCAGCCGCCGCCGCTGACATTCTCAGTGCCGTTCCCGCCGTTGCTCTTCGTAGGCGCGTTGCTCTTCGGGAGTCCGGACTATACGCGGCCTCCCCACTACGACAAGGGAAGTAAAGTGAAATAGAAAATGGAGAACGGCAACTTGTCTTTTTTTTGGTTTTTATATACATTTGCGTGGACGACTATCGCAGACCCGAGGAGCTGGAGGAAAGTAGACACGCGCGACGGGACCACCACCCCGGGAGAGCGGAAGGAAACAAGGCACGGCTTGGAATGACGACAAAGAGAAAGCGCTGCGAGTTTTTGTTGGCACACATGAAAAATTCACGGAACCCTAGCCATACACAGCTTCGCTGTAAAATCTTCATAAAACGTAGGGGCTTGTTGTGACCTGAAATAATCGCTGACGTCACCCAGTCATGAACCTCCATTAGTCGTGACTGCAATGAGTGTGCTTCGTTTTGCTGGAACAAAAGAACTGTCGGCATCATGCAGACGAATGAGTAGCTCTCAATATAGCTGGTCGTGCGGACGGAATCTTATTGAGAATAACAATTATGCAGCCAAGGCTGATAATATTTTTTTCACAATTCCCCTTTATATAAAACATTTCGCCCTTCAAACTTTGTTCGTTAGGATCATCTCCAACGACTCGTTCTTCGACTGAATTGTGACGTCTTATCCAAAATGGATCTGTTACTATAATATGAAACGTTCAGCGCAGCGGTTATCACCTGACGAATCTCCAAAAAGCTTCCTTATGGTGAATTCCGCTCGCAGATTCGGAGCGCGTATCTTCCGCTGGCAGATCTGGCTCAAGTTAGCCATCTTCCGCTAGCAAATTTCTTGCTACTCCATGGAGCGCCTCCGATCGCGCCGCAACCGCTTCTTCAACTTCGAGAGATCTCACCGCAAGTCGACAGCAGGGGCTCTATCTGGACACTCGGCGAGAAAATCGGCGAGAGTTTTGACCGCCGCGCGATTGGCCAGCGCCAAGGTCAGGCGAGGCGTTGACCAATCGCGTCGGTCAGAAATCTCGCCGATATTGTCGCCGAGTGTCCAGCTTAGGTTATCAGCGCACCACTCCGCACGCGAGTCACGAGCCCAAGCCCGGTCTGGCCCGGTCGGTCGTTTACGTGGGTGCCAGGTGGTGACGGGCAGTACATGCGGTGCATGCATTCCGTCTCGTACGTTGCTACGTCGCATGGTTCAGGGGGCGCAGAGGCGGGACTGGACCATGACAAACTGTAAGCGGTGACATCTGCGATTCCGAGAGCAAGAACGGGGAAGGGAAGGACAGAAAATCCGAAGGAAGCAGACGCAAGGGTAGGAGCGCTTATGTTTCCGCAACGGATAGTTTACCTCTGTACCAGACCGACGTTTTCTTGAGCAATAAAGCAAGAACAGGCAAGGCAATGGCCGCGCAAATGATGGTTTGCTACCTCTTCGTGTTTATTAAAGTCTTACCAGCAATCAACTCCACCGATGACGATCGCTGTGCGTACCCTGCCGCTCCGAGGAGGCCGAAAGGTGTGGCGGTTTGGGACGTTGGCGAGCCTGAGAGTCTTCCTCGCTATCGGTAACATGAGCTCCGTGGTACGGATAATGCCCGGCTTGTGTCGCGTGTTGGTTCCGCATCTGGACAGGAACAGTACTGACTGCTCGTCGAAAAGTACAGTAGGCTGCGTCGTTGGTCGGCTTGTCAAGCTCGAGAAGCGGCCATTTTGAACTACAGACCGTCTCCGCTGGGTTGCTCCAAAAAGCTTCAACTCGTCGATTTGGAGCGGGACTCACGAAGCGGATTCTTACCACCGTCACGTATTTTGGAAAGCGCTCCGGATCTACGAGTGAAATCCACAATTAGTATGAACTCACAGACCATTATACTCTACTCTAGTAGTCTATTGTCAATATAATCTTTGTTTCTCGTTTTCAACTCGCTGTGCCAGCAAAATGAAGTTACAAAAAAAAGTGCTTCAAAAACTGAACGAAATACGCCCCAGAGAAACGCGAATGCAACATGCATTCGTCAGTAGAAATAGTCCGATATGCATGTAAACGCGTGCATCCGCGCGTTTTACGGACCTATGACAAAGAACCTCAATGACTATGGGGTTGGAATCTGCCTCATCCGTCATACTTTTCGAAATTTTTTTCAGGACTATTGTTTTATTAAATATCTGGATTACTTTTTCTAGGTTAAATAAGCAACGCCCGAGGCTTATGATGAGATATAAAACGCCACGCAAGTATTCTCTAGGGGTCTCGATTTTTATTACAATGAAATCGGTAAGTCGTCGTTGTACACTATGTATTTATTTTAATGACACCTATTTTTAATTATAAGCTTTGTTTATAACTGAGAATAGCCAATTATTATTTTTTAACAAACGCCTAAATATGCTTCAAGACCTATCACACTATGCACGATTCCAAATGAAGCCATCTATCAATATCAGAAAATTGTCCTCTAAAATAAAAACCCTAGTCTCTAGGAGCCCACACCTAGACGGGACCACGAATTCACAGCAGGTTGTAAGAGCGGCGTGTACGCAGTATAGACTAATAGAACCGTGAACCATTATTCTCCTACCGGAAACAAAATCATGGTAGGTGCTGTCAAAAATAAAGTGCCATCAACCTACGTCAAGGTGACGAACCCCTTGTCCGAAAAGAACATTTTGGCACGCAGAAGCCGAATATTTTCGCTTCTAATCTTGATCGCTTCATGACAAGAGTACCGGCTGCAAAAGAGAAACGGAGGTAGGCCAACTCGTAGAAAACCAACTCGTCGACTGCCAACTCGGCGGCGGCCTATTCGTCGAATAGGCCAGTTCTTCATAGGGCAAATCGTCGAAGGAAATCTCGTCGAAGAGGCCAACTGGCCTGCCGCTTTTTCAAAGTCCAAACTATAAAATTGTTGTCCTAATATTTTAAAGCAAAAACTGCCCTATAGTAATCCGTAAAGTTGTCGCACGGTAATTGACTTCCAGTATGCTCTTTCTTGTCGAAGTTAACAATTTGCCGCTTTCGCCGCATTCAGGGGGCAGTGGGGGACGGTCATTGCGTCAGCGCCAGTCCGCGGCGTTTGATTACAAAAAGTAATACACAGAAGGAACAAAAGATCGATAGCGAGATGACATATTTCTCAACTCGTCTCAAGGTCTGTCCTGTCTTCGCCCTGTTGTGATGTTTCTTTCAGTCTTGTAACCTGACAAGGGCAGCTGTCCGTAGTCCAAATACAAATGAAGATTTGGGTGAAAAGATAACAAGAAACCACGAACTTGTACCTCGGGCCGTCATTCAACCACTTCGACGAATCACCTTTCGACAGATTGCCCATTTCGACAAGTTTTACTTCGACGAATTGCCCTATTATGAATCGGCCTATTCGACGAAATGGCCGTCGACGAGTTGGCTTTCGACGAGTTGGCCGGATCCCGAGACAAACACAAAAAGGTAAACTGAAGAAAACTGTAAAGCTTAAAAAGGAATGTTCAGTCGAAATGTAGGATTCAAAAATTCCTGGACAGTTACACGATAAATCTTCAAATACTTTACGTCATAATTCCTTTGTACATAGGATTGTTTTCGTTCAAGTAGGTCAGGTGGCAGCTGCGGTGCATATAGGTATTGTGGGTAAGGCACGCTGTTCTCGGCGGAAATTTCCAAAAATGATGTTTGTGGAGCAGTACGCTGAAAACACATTAAGTTTTGCGGTCATTCGTAGTAGTACAACATAAACTTACAATATGTCAAAGCGGGTTATTGTAAAATCTTTGCCCGAAACGAACGCATAATTTATCATCCGTATGCGATGAAAAATCGTCGCTCAGCACTCCATATCTTGCTCTGATAACTGAATCTAACGCAGATGACATACTTGTGCAAAACCATTCTCTGTACAAAGGATTTATTTTGTGGTAAATCAAAAAGAAAAAAATACCGTGGCTTTCCTATACACGTAGATTATCGTACAAATCCAGTGCCGATTTTTTTATCTTACTATTTTTTATTATGTCCCATTTTAAACAGCATCACGAGCAAAACGTTAAATATAAATCAAATATATATATATATAGTTGAGCTACCCTTTCAGACTGAGTTTCGCCTTTCAAATTCCGTGCAGTAAGAGATCACCTTTAGCAGCTCGATGCAACAAGCCGTCACAGTGACAACTTTCAATGCCACGGCTACCCTATTTTTTTCAGACAAAGGAGGGTTCCGGTGATATTTAGACTAGTAGAACTAATTATCTAGTTTGCTAATAACCGAATTAACTTCAGTCGGTTACTTCGTGTACAGTAAACAACCCGATTTTCGCGAATGTTGCGACGTGAAAGATATGGAGAAACATTTGCTCCTCGGTTATATCATCACCCTATTATAACCAATACGCAGCGTACCAGACTGAATCCCAAACATTTTGTGCGCACGAAATATCTCAGGAACCCGTACTTTGAAAACATTCGCGACATAACAATCCCGCGTAAATTAAGACTGTCACAGCATTCGCTAAAATAAAAAAAATAAAAAAAAACTCGGGTGCAGCATTCAGGTAGAAGAAAAGAATCACATGACACCTGACCTTTCATATAGCGTGTGTGCTGGTTCATAAATAACTGAAAAATCGTTTTCTTTCTTTCACGCCAACGAATCACTGACGATGTGAGAACGGGAGGACATCTCTTTCGAACACGGGGGCCTCCAACTCGCGCTCGTCGCCTCTCGTCGTGCCTCGGTTTCGCGTGCACGCCCGATGTTTACGAGACGCCCAGGCGTTATCGAAGGTGCGAAGCTTGCTCGTAGCGGTACATACTGAAGAACCTCCCTGACGTCCCCACTCTGTCTGTGGCTGTAAGCTCAGAGGCTCTAGTGTTAGGTTCGGACCTAACATATACAATGTCGAAAAAGGCACAACACACGCTCATTTTTCTTCGAGGTCAAAAGTAACATTGCAATTTATATAATCAGGATCAAACGTGTAATGTCAAGAGGTGTTTCTCGTTCATAATAAAATGATGCGATTCTTATTTACTTATAAAACTTTTTTTTTTTTTTTTTAGACAGTGCAATCGCTTAATTTTTTGCCATTTTCATTTCCGGGCCTGCGAGACTGCCGAGTCTCGACTCGGCTGTTTATGTTATGACCGGAAATGGCCTACAGCACTACAGCTTCATGATAGAAGCTGCGCCAGCTGTGCCGTGTGTTTGCGATTTCGAAAACACGCCGATAGTGCTACAAATGGTCGAGATATATGGCCTATAGTTGGCATGCGACTAACGATGGCGCGTGGCACAAAGGTTTCATGAGATCGGTAGCGTCGTGTCGCGGCGGGTTTGTAACCGCCCCAACAGTGCAAATATGTGACCGCAGGCAGTGCTGTCTATCAAAGAGTGGTGGCGCCACCTAGGTAATGCTGTACGCCCATACGGTGACGTCCTTGTTGTTATGTCGGTCCTTCGTGTGGACCCGCCGCCGGGGGATTTAGTGATGTTTACGGGTAAAACAGCGCGAACAAGGACACAGGACAGAGAATATGTACGCAGACGGAGCGCTGTTTTACCCGTAAACATGCTTCACCAACTAGACCAAATTTCATAAATTTAAATTCGAATTTGAAAAAAAAAATTTGAAAAAAAAAAATTTGAAATCGTATTTGAAGCACAAGCTTCCGAAATCACGAACGGTGTAGCTTCTCCGTTTAGTGAAATCGATGTGAAATTTAATGTGTTTTCGTGAATCGTAAAACTGGAGCAACCCGGTAAACAATTATGATGATTGCGTTTGCCCTGTAGTGTCATTTTGTAGTAAGCATCTAAAACGTCCTGCAGTGTGCAACTTTGTGGCTCTCGTTTTATGGCGTACTACTGATGCAAACAAGACGGCCGAGGTAACATTTACCGGTAGGGATTTCGAGAGCTCTGAAGCTAGATAGAGTAAAAAGTGTCTGAACGACCACAAAGTTAGGTGGTGCTTCTGTCCGCTTGAACTTGAGCGATTGTTCACGTTGTATGCCGTTGAACCAAATCCTTTCGTCTGATCGCGGTCGCCACGGCGGCTAGTCGTCTCGAATCACGAACATTTAATCGCACGACTAGCTTACAGCATTCGCGATGGCTTGCCCATGCAAGCAGTCCTGAAAAATGTTCGGTTGAATTTTTGAAATAAAGCAAAGATTTGCAGGGTGAAAAATCGCCCCCGGCTGTCCTAAGCCTAACGCTCGGCAGGGCCGACAGCGTAATTATGAACAGTAGGCGATACGCGGCATGGCAACGCCGCTCGCGCCGGATTGGCTGCTCCTCGAAAAGGACGCTCCGTCGTCACACAGCGACGGGCGGTTGCTGCGCCGGCCGGCAGTGGGCGTTGCGCACCTTTCCAAAAAAAAAAAAAAAACGCTCCTAGGCCGCCGCCATGTTCGTGATGCTGATGCGGCTGGTGCGACTCTCGCGCCTCCTATAAACTAGAAATTTTCTGCCACTCTCTTCGACTGTGGAAACCCGCTCAGCGCGGTTCTTTACCTATGTTTTTGCTGTTTTGCATTCGACGTTTTCTGGCCCCTCTTGAAAGTTCCCACTTAATTTTTCTGATGCATGCAGCGTAGCCTTTCTGTGTTACCTTCCACTGTGAGAAATAGGGCTGTTAAGTTCCTGCCATTCAAGTGTTTCTGCTCGACATTCACGGGAAACGAAAAAGGGGAAGGACGTCGAACGGCCCTCGACGCGATTTTGCGAACAATGACAACTGTTCTCCCCCCTCCCAGAGATAATCGGCATAGAGTGCTTCTCAGTCATAGCCAAAAATAGTTGGAGTCGGTCGCGCCCGTTCCTTTGCCTTGGTGCTGGTGTGAAAAAAGGAAGCTCTTCCCAAAACGTGCCCCAAAACGAAGTAATCTTGGATTTCGTTCGATCGTCAAGATGTGACTGTCGTCGACTGTGACTGCTATTCGAGATATTTCTCAAATAAATTATTTTCAGATAACGGTGTATCGCGTGGTACGTACATACAATATATTGTTCGAAGGTTAACACTTGCTAAATTGTATGTCCGTGTGCTGTCCATCAGTAAACACGTTATTTGTGAGCTTGAAAAATACATGCCTTTCGGCTATCTTCTGTTGTAAATTATTTTCGACAGCTAAGCGCTTTGTCGTTTGACACGTGGCTAATCGAACGGCGCCGTCAAAACTTATCGTAAGAAACAAGACAAAAAACGACAGCTACCATCCCATTCGTTCTGTCGCGCGCGTATCCAACAAAAATAGTTTAGTCCTTTTTTGCTTTTCTTTTTGTTTTTTAACTGTGGTACAATGCTTTGTCACTGTTCTCGAGAAAATACATACACCATAAAAACAAAATACAGCGGGAAAGGACGATAATTTAGTCGCGAGCAGTGTTTGAAACTGCGCCTACGGAGGCTGCGACTATCCAAATCACAGTTTACACGGTTAGGGCTAGCAGGAATGCCGGTGAGAGTTTAGCCTCAAACCCAGTGACGGGGCTCGAAGACGGTTTGTTGCCCCTGGGGTCGAGTGGTTCTTGGAAAGGTGTTACGCGCAACGCAGAATGCTGGCCAGCGCAGCAACCGCCCGTTGCTATGTGTGACAACCAGAGTTGGCGGTAACGCGTTACAAGTAACGGCGTTAGCGGTAACACGAAACTTTTTTTTCGTAACGCATAACGTACTCGTTACATTTTCAAAACAGTAACGGGTAACGTGCTTACGTTACCTTGTTCAAATGATGTGTAACGTAGTTTCGTTACTTCTTTTCTTCCCAAAAATTAAAAACAAAAATTACACTTAACTTTTTTCGTGTTTTAGGGTGCCAAGCCAATGGAAATTTCGGGGATTTCTGCGTTTTTCTTTGACTTTTTTTTCCTAAGTATTTAGGTGGGACTGAAACCGGAAAATAATATCAGGTAATATTGTTGTTTCTGCCTGGACATAATATTCCTTGAAATATGGCACTTATGCATACCCGTAACTTCAAAAAAGTAAAACGAATTAATTTATATTTAAAAATGTAGCGCGAAAGTAACATGTGTCACTTTTTATCGGTAACTGTAACGTGTTCCTTTTATTTTGAGGTAACACAGGACGGCAACGCGTTCCTTTTACATGCAAGTAACGAGTAACGTATTTCGTTACTTTTTTTCGGTAGCGCCTACAGCACTATAATAGGTTACAAGTCAAGAAGGTAGCGGCAAATGCCCCTCAAAGGGAATCATATATCCCTCCGCCACCTCCGCATCAATAGCGTCCCATCGTTTCCGTGACGTCGCGGCCAACGCGCGAGGAGGGTCTTGCCTTTCTGTACATATCTGCTTTATCTTTAGACTTTGACTTAGCATTGTGGAAGCCACGATAGGGAGATTAGAGGTTTCCTCCTCCGATGGAAACAAATACGACTTTCGGGGATTAGGTTCCCCATCCGATGGATACAAAGGCTGCTTTCAGGGGCTCCGTTCCCCCTCCAATGAATACAAAGGTCGCTTTCTTCAAAAGTGGGATCGGAGACAAGTTGGCATCACTGTGTAGCCATTATCTATCCTTTGAAGCGGGACAAGGAGCGTTTCCAGTGAACTCTTCTTTCGACTGCGGAGGGATTTGAAACCGGCGCATCACGCTTGTGGGAGGAGCTTCTCCTACCTTTTTGACTTGTAACCGACTATAGTGACAACAGAGCGTCCTCCTCGAGGATTAGCCAATCCGGCGCGAGTGGCATTGCCATGCCGCGTATCGCCTACCGTTTACGAATACGCGAACCGACAGTCAGTCGCCGAAGCGACCGCCATTTTGTATTTTCCTCGAGTCGTCGACGATACTGGTTGCATTGCGGTGGCGACTCCAGCATCCAAAGTGGGAGGAACGAACGAGAAGCGCATCGCAAAGTCCCCAACGATTCAGGCGCTCATGCGCAGTGACGTCGGCGAAGCCTTCCAGGGTGAACCGTTCGCCTTGCAACGACTCACTAAAACTCCCTAGTATGACGCCTGCATCGGACGTCTCGAGTTTCGCCTAACGTTGCCCAAATAGAATCCCCCGTACACGTAGATCGTTTCCTGGGGTTGCCTGCACAGGTGCGAGCTCTCCATGAGAAATGGCGCGCTCCAGATGGCTTGGGTGCTACGTATCAATCGGCACCGTGAAGCCGCTATGTGACGACTTTGTCACCTGTTCTTCCCTGTGAGTACTGTGCGTAGGTGTGGGTATGTCCGCATGCGCGCGTGTGCGTCTGACGTGGGTGCGGCGTGGCAGCCGGCTCCGTCCAGGAGAGACAAGGTGACCTTGTGCGCCGGGAAGAAGAGCGAGAAGGGAAAGGGGAGGCAGACGCTGGGGTGCGGGGTTGGTGAGTGGTCGACAGCGAGGGAAAGGGTCGGTGTCTCCAGGAAAAGGAAAACGGCCCACTGGGAACAAAGGAGAGTGCAAGAGCGGACGCGACGCAAACCGTGGGTGTTCTTCGTCGGCATCGTGGAACTCGATCCTTGTCAGGCCACCCGTTTGTGAAGAACCTCGAAGGCACGTCTGAGCCTTGTCGAAATCACCGTGCGCGTCATTTCTGAGGGTACTTGTGTCCCCATGGTGTTTATTACCTGCGGGCGTCCCTGTGTTACCGGTTAGTGCCGTTTGTGTAACGTTTATTTTTGAGGGTGTCCGCAAGTTCCGCCAAGTGTCTCGTAATGACCTGCTGGTATTGCACCTCGTAAAATTATGTGCTGCGAAGGATTAATGAAAAAAACAGTGAGTGCGCAGGCGAGCTGTTGATAGTTAATCATGATGTTTAAAACTCGAGACTGTCGTGAGGGAAAATATAGGAAGCTTTGAAGTCGAAGAAAAAGCCACATTTGAGACGTCTTTTCTAGAGCTTTTTTCTCCGACTTCAGTCTCTTATTTTTTTCTTCACCACAGTCTCGGTTTTTAAACGTCATGATTCGCAACGGGTACTGTGTCTCCTCGACGACGAATTCTGCGCAAGGTGCTGAGGCAGCTCGCTGTGGCCGTACCTCGCCACAGGGGTACGTCACAGCTACTGACCTCCTAGGTATCGGATCACAAGCGCAGCGGGTCGCGTTCATGTCGACTGATGACGTGGCCTAGAGCCGTGGATGACTCCGAAAAAAATGGGTTGAACTCCACCTGGGGGTCATCCTCAAGTCAAAAACGGCAAGGCTTCTGCACAGTGGTCTGTGACTAAGATTTGACGTCCGAGTGTGCTTCGCACGCTAAAGTAAGAGCAGCGCTTGGCAGAAGACAGCAGGCATTGGTGGCCATTAGCTAGTCTAAAAACCTCTACCTAGGTACCTGGGGAACATGAAACCGAAAAAATGAAGCATGGTGCTGTTCCGATGTGCGCTCTCTTTCTCCTGACTCCAATCGATCATGTCAGACTGACGGCAACTTGTACATAGTCGCGTAAATAAACCAGTATAAATTTTGTGACCGAAGACGCTCCGAATTCACTTCTGGCGTGCTATCTTGTTCTAGTCCCCGTGACGGAATACTTGTCGTCTCAGTGACGTCTCAGTGTAAGGCCCGCTTAAGACGGGGCAATATCTCCCAGCAACTTGACGTCGCAACACCATGCAACACGGGCCGCCTGCGTTCACACGCAGCAACCGAATTGGTGCGATTTACCATCATCATAATTTATTTTTATTTTCATTGCACTATTTCGACACACATTTAGGCGCTGTAAACGTGTTTTTATATCTTTAAATGGCGTAGAGAATACTAACTCATCTTTCTGAAGCGATTTATTCCCAAGAACGATTCATTTCAAACCAGGACCATGTCGTTGGCTGTCACCGCCACGGGGTGTCACGTGAGAGTATCGCGTCCCTGATTGGCTGCTGCCGCTTCAAGCGTCTCCGAGTTGTCCGAGTTGCTCGTCCGTTTCGAACCGAACGCGATCCGAGCAATTCGTGTCGCAGCGCCAGGATCTAGGGAAAGCTGTAGGAAACAACTCGCCAGCAACACCGAAATTGCTGGGAAAGTTGCCCATCAGAAGCGGGCCTAAGTGCATTGCCCTAGACAAATAAGCTTAGTAGACATCAAAATCAAAACCTTGAGACTGGGGCTGCGTTTACATGGGTGCGACAAATTGAGAGGGAACCGAACACACGTGCCCAGTCCATCTGCTTTATACTATTCTACCCAATCACAATCGTCATATCTCGATTCAATGCGGTGTGGTCGCATCCATGGATCCGCGGCCAGAGGGAAATAAAGTAACGGAGAACACGACAGGATGCTTCCTAGCAAGCTATAGCTTGTATACTTTCGTTTCTTGCGAGACCTTAGTTGACTTTGAAGCATACTTCGATTTTGTTCATTTCTTTCCTCCGCTTCTGCTGCCGTTCTATGACGATGATTGACTGCTTTCCCTGACCAGGGTAGCCCAGGGACTCTCCTCTACCATGGCGGCACCGACCTTCGCGTTCGCGGACTACGTGGTGCTAGTCGGGTTCCTTCTGCTGTCGGCATCCATCGGCGTGTACTTCGCCTGGGCCGACCGGCGTCGACAGTCCAACAGGACCTTCCTAACGGCCAACAAGCAGCTCGGATGGTTTCCCGTCTCACTGTCCATGATGGCCAGTTATCTGTCTTCAATCGCCATCCTGGGCCTGCCGGCCGAAGTGTTCCTGCACGGTTCCACGCTCTGGATTAACGTGCTGTCCGCAATCGTCGCCATATCGCTGGCGGCCTTCGTCTTTATGCCCATATACTACAAGATGGATATAACTAGTATTAACGAGGTGAGCTCTGCGTTCATTGTTTTTTTTTTATTTTCAGGAGATGCGTTTAATCCAAAGGAAGGAATTGAAACGAAGCTGGACATAACCGTTTTCTTTTTCTAATTAAGCACATTTTGATAGCTATGTATTATCAGTACTTCGGCGTGTTTATTATATAGTATAAAATTGGTAAAATTGTGTTCTCTGGAAAAGTTATTTTTCCGGACAACTTTCATTTTTTAGGTGAAAGTTTGTTGAAGCTTTTTTTTTTTTTTCTAATCCCTTTATTGAAACTTAAAATCATAAAAGCCAAATTTGACCAAGCTTATATCTGAATTCTGGTTTTATGTTTTAGGATCCTGTTGGTCAAACAATTTGATGGTCCGGCTGTGTGGTAACCGCAACAATTAACCAATTCTTTATATCCAATTTGCTTAGCTAGAGTTAAAAAATTGGCCCGTTAAATAAATTAGGCGCTTGGAATAAACAATATTGTTCCTTATTACTTCGCTTTTAGCAAAGGTGCGAACAGTCATCTATCGCCATTCACAGAATTGTCAGCGATTATCAGAAATATATTTGATTAGAGTATAAAATTGGAGCGAAATTTATATCCAAAGTCGCATAATTAATTGAATGCATATTTTTTGAGGAGCGGTTGTCTAAATATGTTTAGAAGTCATTAAACAGTCATTGCAAGCATAAAATAACATATCTATTTTTATTGCCATCATCTTCCTCTTTGCAACAGTGCAACGCCCTGTGGAGTAGAGAGTATCGGCATGTGGATACTTCAGGAGGACGTATAAGACACACCTTAGCCGGTATAGAAATAAAACATCGGGTTGCGGACCAAGGGGTTGTTGTGGGTTTATGTAATGGTGAGAGATAAGTACATGTTGGTTTAATTTCGAGTAAACGCGCGTGTACATCTTTCTGCTTTTGTTGCCATGGCAACCAAACCTGTTTTGCAGACATGCTCTGCTATGGAGTATGCGCTTGCGTACGAATTTTCGGGAGAAGAGGGCTACTATACTCGGGGACAACTTTTCTTGGCATTTCCGAAGGAGGAAAGGAGAGCGCGCGCACAGCTCTAGTCAGTGCTAAGAAGGGGAGAGGGCAAGTGTGCCCGTATCTTTGGCTGCATTGCCAAGAAAGTTGTTCCCGAGTACTGAGGTTTCTATTGTAAATCAATCAATACCTTACAAGTTGTTCATTCAAGCATCTGCATAAGTTTTGAAAATCTTTTTTTTTTTTCTCGCGTATTTGAGACCGCTTTAATAATGACCCATTTTAATCTTTCAGATTTCTCAATAATTATTGCTCTTTATGGCATGTTGGGGGGGGGGGGGGGGGGGGGGCTTGAATCGTATATGTCATAGCGTCTCCAAAGAAACATATTATTTATGAGAACCGAACTAAGAAAACGTAAAGTGTGGATATGGTTTCGTGACACCGGCATTACTCGGATTGGGAAAACAACCATAAAACTTTTAGTTACCTGCAGGTGACTTCTAGTGTACGTATTTCCTTTCGGCCGGATGGAATACAAAAGAAAATGTCACTACTTGCATTTGTCATCGATTGTACGAACTAGGTAATGCCATAGTATGGTGTTTTATTACATTTCTTACAGTATCTCGAGCTGAGATTCAAGTCGGCCGTTGTCAAGGACATTGCATCAGGCATCTTCATATTGGCAACGGTAAAACGCATTTTTATCTCTAGTTCTCAAAGCACGGTGCTCAACGAAACAAAATAGACCGGCTGAGCCCGTGGCCTCGTTGAGTAAGTGCGTAAGATTCGCTCAAGGAGCATATACGGTTCCCCTATACTACACTAACCGTATGGCTCCGCTGCTCAGTTCTTCCAGGCATCGCTAGACTAACTCTATATGCGCAAGGCCAGCCACTCCGCAAGTCCAGTTTGTTTTGTTGACACTGGACGTTCATCTATCGCTCTCAGAACTTCAAATGAAATTAACAGACAGTCTTGGTGGATCGTACGTAAAAGCTTTGCGTACGCAAACAAATTGCGGGTCGGGGTTGCGCATGCTCAGAAGGCAATAGAAGGGCTAGTGTCAGAACGCTAGGTATTTCGCGTTGCGGGCTAGCGGGCTTTGCGTGAAGCTCTCGAGAGATCTCGGACCCAGCGAGAGCACCTGTTTTACAAGATGACGGTTACCTCGACTAGCGCGGCATGGGCGACGTGGTGTTCGCGAAGCTTGGTGTTACGTTAAGTTACGTGGTGTTCAGCTCGGTAATTCTTTCCGGAAGCTACCGCAGTCGAGTCAGATCGCCGGATAACTGAAGGAGGGCATAGTGAAAATAATGGCCGCTTGCAATGTGCACGAGCGTGGCGATCTGCTCAACGCTAAGCCTCTTCGCGCAGTTCATCGCCGACGGACGAACGACTCTTCAAAAAATCGACGAAGTTGTCGCATCAGTGGGTCGTGGATTTCAGTAGGTCATGGATTTGTTCCCGTGATAGCAGTGATAAAAGGTGTCGTTTCCACGGGACGATTGACGGAGGCTCCGTGATCGAATCTGGCTACATACTCGTACGCGTAGCCTCCGTACCCCGCAGAAAAGCGCGCTTGACCAGGCAGCTGCGGCTTGGCTTAATTTGAAATAAAAGTATTGGAAACCTTTTCATTTCAATGTTTATTTTGAGCAGCATGGCGGTGCTGTAAGCACGCAGAATTCTACTGCTCTATTATAATTTAAATCAAGGCGATCATGCGAGATGTTCACTCGGCAACGTTTCCGGAACGCAGTACTAAAATTGGTGCGAGCAGGTAGTGATCAGCGTACGCTATACTATTGCGTATTGCGTACGTAAGACCCAGAAACGCTATACTAAAACTGTCTAATATTATCGCCTAAAACCTCACACTGTGGAACGAAAAAAAAATTAGCTTCGTAGTTGAAGAAAAAGAGACGGGCGGGAAAAGTCTCAAAACCTGACGTTCCCCTCCTTTGTGTTTTGCTTCGACTCAAATTTTTCTTTTCTTTTCTTCTTTTGTCTGACAGTCTTTTTTTCCTTCGTTTTTTGCGCGGTATACAATTATTTCTAGCCAGCTCGTTTGCGGGTTCAGCGTTTCTTTAAGCGCGGGCCGATCACTTAAAACGCAATATTGAAGTGCCAGACCATCATATATTTGTAGAAATAATGATACTGGGAGAAATTGGCTTATTCACGACGGTGCAAAGTGCACCGTCGTGCATTACAATGCGCTTATTAAAACTAAGCAGTTATCAAAATATATTTGTTTTTAATTGTTTGAGAATACGGACAATGTAGAACGAAAATAATTTACCACAAAATAGGTGTTTCCAATTACTCTCATCCGATCGAGAATTTAAAAACAATCAGTATTTTTTACAATGGGGAGTGAGACTTTAAACCCATAACAAATAAGGTGAAAAAAGACGAACGGAAAGGCAAAACAGTAGCTAGTCTACCTCGCAGCTTGTGCGCACAAATCTCTGGAATAGTTAGCGCCTCGTTCCGCCAGTGCATCAGAGCGTCCCAAGTAGAGACTTGTACGGTATGCTTTACAAATAATTAAATTACTCGTAATGTGTTACTTGTTGAATACATTTTGTAGTCATTTGATTGCTCTGCTTAGGTAGCAATCACAAAACGAATTTGATTACATTTGAAAGTGATCAAATTAGTTGAAATCTTACTATTTTCACAACTCCTCCTTACCTCTTTGTTTCCGTGTCTACAATTACTCAAGAACCATGTTTCCTTACAATGCTGCCATATGCTCACTACATCAGATTACAGATATTCTAAACAACAAAGGGTAAATCGATTGCTACCGAACTGTACAAAAAAGGTTAGTTTTTGTTTTGTTTTTAGTTTACGTGCTAGGTTGTTTTGTTTAGATCTGAAATTACGAAGGCCGGGTGATCTCCAAACGCCTTTCAGTGCAAAGAGTGAGATTTAATATCGTATAGCTTTTTTTTTAATCGTTCGAACAGTCCATCTTTCCCTACCTGCAAAAAATCTTAATCAACCTCAAAGGATCTCTAACCTCTGGTGCAATCAAGATAACTAAAACTAAATAATGTCAAAGCTAAGCTGTGACAAAAAGTGAGCTCTTTGTGAAATGCGAGATTAGCGGTTGGCGCTGTTCTGCAAGAAGTGAGAAGATAAGCAGTTTGTAATCCGGTGGTTGCAATTCCCAATGAACAGGACAAACAGACGCTTTTCAAACTGAAAAAAAAAATTGTGAATAAGCCTTGTTCTCAAAGGTTGCGAGCCTTATCTAAGCTCTTCTTTTCGATGCTGCAAGTGATAACGACATAAGGCCTTCGAAACGATCGGGAAAGTAACGTTACTTTTTCAACTAACGGTAAACTGTAGTTTGCGCGGTCAATCTTACGGTACAAAAAAAAAACAGAAACAATCAGCATTCGCCCATAGAAAGCTGAAACTTTCACCATTTTTGCATTAAAATGATGCAATTTCAAGGCGTAGATTTTTGTTTGTTTGTTTGTTTTGGTAAAGAATGAGACCAAACTTGCTCAAGTCAACTGCGGCCCAAGGGCGTGTTTCCAGACGACCGAGTCAGGCTATAGTAGGGCCAGCTGAACTCAGGAAAATAGAATACAGAGAGAAAAGGGGACAGACATACCGCTGGACTTCCAAAGTGGTTTTAATACCTCCTCCTTTTTTGAACTTTGACTATATGTGCTTTTTTATTTTTTATTTTGTTTTAAAAGCCACATAAAAGCACAACTTATATCGTAAAACCTAACTAAACTTAAATTCGAATCACCCGCACTTACCCGGTACATAAAACACCGCAAATATTGTTTTTCTTTGGTATTGAACATGATCGAGGGCTCGCTGACGCACGTTGCTTCGCTTTCTTCTATTATCAAGTTCTCGAGCATCTTGAACATACTGGTTCTTGTGTTTTGCGATGATGGTGATGCTGCTGAACTCTGCACTGCATTCACAGTTGCGGCAATGGGCTGGTAGATGACCTGCTGTTGTGCCTTTTAGATATGCGGCGTGTTCTCTTGTCCTGTCTTTAATGTATCTGCCAGTTTGGCCAATGTAACACTTGCCACACGATGTGGGTATGTGATATATAACCCCATCTTCACATGGACATATCGTGTCCTGCGAGAGATGTTGCAGGTTTTCATATGGCTGGTGTCCTGGTTTACCATTACGGCACATGGAATATGCCTTGTTTGGTGCAGAGCGCACACCTTTGACGTCCTGTCTAGCGGCTATCTTTTTTAGTTGGCGTTTTGTATTTGTGATTCATTTAATGTGTTTGAGTTAGGGCTAAATGTAACTTCGTCTGCTCGCTGCGCCCATCGAGAAATGGCACCACAAGCTGGAGGAAAGTAAAAAATGCAACCCTGCAAAGTGTTTTTTTTTTTTTTGAAGGGTATTATGCACAAATTTTTGCTGAACTGCGGCTTCGTTGCATCAAAAATATACTATAATTAGAGCGTAAGGGCGCCAGTAGATTTTTATATTATTTTTACTAAAGAATTGCGCACTGAAGAGCAGTGTGCTATGCTGTGGGCTTATTATGGCTTATTCTACTCTCTGAATTTGCAGCTTCTTTACACAGGAGTGGTGCTCTATGGCCCGTCACTCGCTCTTGGAGCAGGTCAGTTGGTTCCCCAAAGTTCTGAATATCTGATTTCCCCAAGCAACGTATCGCTTCGCATATCTTCTTCCCCTGATCGATTAATATGTATTTTATGTGCTCGCATTCTTCTCCTTTATCACCTCTGCATTAAAGAGTTGTATGAAATCAAACAAAAGAAATACATTTCATACGGGATCCTTCGAGTACATCATGCCTCCTCAGTTCTGCCATTCTTACTTTCGAATTTGTAGTAGTCAACTAGCATGTTCAAATACCACGAAAGTTTTTACAAAGGAAGTTTCTGTTTCGGTACGGACAGGGTGTACATTTGCCATTCTGAACACTCAGCCTTACCTTAAGCCTCCTCTCTCTCTTTGGAGTTAAGGTCCTAGAAGCTCTGCCCTCGGTTGAACGGTGCGTAACTCGCAGGTAGCGATATGATTCTGAAGCAATGCAAGACGGCGCGTTTTGCGACTTGAAGCGTTGTCATGAAAAGAATAGTTAACTTCTTAACTTCGTTAGTTTTCACCTATGTAAGCAGCGCATCGCTGATGAGAATTTAATTTAATTTATTTTACTCTCGGCGCCCGAAGGCATTACCGAGAGGAGTGGGGTCATTGTAAGACATAGATAAATGTAAAACAATAAAAAAAAAACACATGACAGCATATAAGAAGTCAGTCCTTGCAATTTTAAAATCAGCAGTGTCAGTAATTGCGACAATGACTGCGGAAAGGCATTTTCAATCAATAGCGCGTTGCAGCGAAAAAATTACATTTAAAAAAGACATGCAGCATTGGGGGTGGGTTTGAAAATATGCGGTTTTAGCGGTTTTGAAAATTGTGCATGGCAAAATATTGGGTTAGTATGACACACATCATTATTGTGTCGATATCGGAGCATTCGCTTCTGTAAAAAAAACAAAAAAAAAAACGTGGGTGTCCTGAAGATCTGTTGAGTCATAACTGCCGAAACGAGAAAGGAGATCGACGGCTCGACTTTTTCTGCCTGCTCCGCTTTCTGTTATGTTGGGATCTAAATACACTCGGCAGCTCACGCGACAGACACACTTTCCTATTTTAAGATTCAGCTGCCATGACTTAGTCTGCGTACAAAAAAATTATAATCGTATTCGCCTCAAGAACCGCTGTGAAAAAAGTCCGGCCTCTGACGGAACGTTACTAATTTTCCACTTCATCTGTTTAATTACAATATATGTTGGTACATCCAAGATTATATTTGATATATTATCAAGACGTACGCGTTGGAACGTCAGAAGCATAGTTTTTTCCCTCGAAAACCAAATGTTGTTAAAACTACTTCGTGTAGCACACGAATAGTGCGCAAAACTTCATTTTCTTTTTTTATGAGACAACTAGTATAGTTAAGTATTCGCTTCTTTTATGCAAAGAACATCACGAATATATTTTATTTTTAATTATAAGAGAGTTGGGGCACACACTGTTGCGGAGGAGGCAAGCGCAGCCGTAGGAAAGTTCCCTTTCGAGATCCCATTCATATGTCACTTTTCTCGAATGAATTCACAGTGACCGGAATTCCCGTCTGGGCCTCGATCCTCCTGAACGGTCTGGTGTGCACCTTCTACACCACAATTGTAAGTACGCCCATATACGAAAACACGTACACACGGTTGCACGCACGCAACAGCTCGTGGTTTGCCTTCTCGTCTAATGCGTATGTTATTTCGTGGTTTATTTTCAGGGAGGCATCAAGGCCGTCGTTTGGACAGACGTAGTCCAGATGGCCCTAATCTTCGTCGGCTACATCATGGTCATCACTTCTGTACGTACAAAAATCCAGTGTTAAACTAAAGCAATGATTATTGGGAACAAATCTACAAGAAATTCATTTTATAAATACGGATAACAAATTTAGAAGAAACATTTCCCAAATGGACAACAAAATACTAGTCGATATTCGAATCCTGTCAAAATGTTTATATATATATATATATATATATATATATATATATATATATATATATATATATATATATATATATATATATATATATATATATATATATATATATATATTGTAGAATATGAAAGCTTTTAAACTTTCCGTGAGTTCGATTTTATAAGCTCTTTCTCGAAGCCGTTATCGGCGTACGGCTCCAACCCGATTTATTTGCCCAAGAAAATCGTATATAATAAATATGTACGCGTGCCATAAGGTATGTGAAAGGAGATGTGTCTTAAATTATTCCAGGGTGTCTACCATATTGGTGGCATCAGCAAGGTATGGGAAGTTGCCAAAAAAGGTGGAAGGATAACTTTTCTAAAGTAAGTTCATTTTTCTATATGTTGTTCTCCATTTCATTATCAACATTGTGTGATATATTCTTGTCGCGTTTCGCCTCACGTCCTCGCCATCTTTCCTGTCGAGTAGATGACACTTTCGAATTACAGTATATTTCGCGGTAATGACGAAGGGTGTGGTGAAACGCAAGTGTATAGTGCGACACCATAATTTTAATCTTGTCTAACACGTGCTAGCCTAGCGGCCGTCAGTTTTCCGCTGTCCGTCGTTGATTCCACGATTCACATATTTCTGCTCGTGACGTGTTGTCTCTTTAAGCTTCCAAATGAAATCGTTTATGGGACACTTGACTGACGAGGACCTGTCCGAGAGGAAAGTATGAACTTAAATGCCGAAGGTATTGTAAGCAGTGATAGGCGAGCTGGTAATGAATCGACATCTTGTAGACCCTGAGATGGGGAACAATAAAAAAAGCGGGCAGAGACAACAAAATGTCTTCGTCCGTTTTTTTATTGTTCCCCATCTCAGGATCCACAAGATCCTAAAGGTATTGATCGGTTGACGCCAAATCATCATATATTTATTACAGTTGTTTAGCGAATCCCAATTCGAATATCTTAAAGATAGCTCGTGGGTGTATATTCAGGCAGTAGGAGTTAAAAATTGCAAACCGAAGGATAAAGTAAAACAGCTTTTGATGCACACCGCACAGACCAATTGCATTATTGAGGTTACGAGAACTCCTGTTTCTTCCTCGAAACATACCTTTCTTGTATCCAGCTCCCCTTCTTCGAGGTGCTTGCTGTGATACTTGAGTACCTCAAGGGGCGAGCTCAATTTTAATAATTCTGCCTTCTTTTATACGCCACCCTATTTTGTCGTACTTTTTTCGTCGCGACACTCGGGTTCTTACCATAATGCGTGGAACGGCGCCGTGGGCTCATCGTTCTCCTTCCCGCATCCAAAATTCCAGCCTTGTTGATGAGTGAGCGTGCTCGGAGCATGATAGCACTTGAAAGCGTGCGTTCATTTCTAACAAATAATTTGCACAGCCCTATACAGCCACACGTGTAACCCCCCTACTTTATTATTCAATTAAGACAATGAAAATACACCCTGAATTCGACGCCATTATCCTTAAGAGGAAATCTAGTTCTTCTGTGCGGTTTCTTAACTCTCTGGAATTGATTCTATGCTCCTATCTTTTATATTTTTATAGACTAATTTATTTCAGAAATTTAAAAAAAACGAGGGCAGTGAGCAAGCTTGCAACCTTTAAAAAACACCGGAATAAGCTAAACAGTCATCTAAAGACTGCTAAGCGTGACTACTACAACAGACTTTTTGATCCATTAGAATCTAAGAAAGCTGATGTTATGTGGAGGAAAATACGATCATTGCTAAACTATAAGCCACCCCAAAGAATGCCCCATGAAATAAGCGCAAATGACGTTAAAGTAACGAATGTCACCATGGCAAAAGCGTTTAAGATTTTTTTTTTTGTAAATGTTGTTGCTTCTATTTGTGTGTCGGCTTCTTGTATAGATAAATCTCTAGAGTTCATGCAATTGTCGCAAACGAATACATTTTTTTTTATTCCGCACTGATGAGTCTGAAGTGCACTCCACTATTATTAACCTTAAAAATAGTAACATCATTGACTCGGATAACATGCAGATAAGGCATATAAAATATGTTATTGATATACTTTCACCATATTAAACATCTATATATATATATATATATATATATATATATATATATATATATATATATATATATATATATAACCTTGCATTTGAAATTGGCGTTTTTCCACTCAAAATGGAGGTATAAAATGTTAGTCTTCTACACAAAGGCGGGGATATGTTCGACATAAGCAACTGTAGGCCCATTTAAACTATTCCTGCTTTTTCCAAACCACTTGAAAACTTTTTCATCAAAGTCTCCTACACATCTTGACAAACATTTTTGAATTTTTTTTATTCAGAATTTGAACTTCGTAAGCGTTTATCTACTGAAATAGCATTATTGAATAAAAAAAACTAATCGTAAAGACATTTGACGAAAAAAATATAACTTTAGGCGGTTTTCTTGATTACTCAAAGCATTCGATTCCATCAATCATAATATTCTACTTCGAAAATCTTCCTTTTTTAGAATAAGAGCCATAGCCCTTGATGTTTTAAAAACGAACTTAATACAAATCAGTCCGTGTCCTTTCCAAATTTTCATTAATATAGTCTATCCATAACATCGGGAGTTCCCCAGGGCAGCATTTTTGGCCCGTTGGTATTTATTTTGTACATTAACGGCATAATAAACGTGGCTGAAGCAATGGTGTAAAACTGACCATTTACGCGGATGATGCAAGTATTTATTTCGTCTTATGACTATGTTTACACCTCTATTGCCACAATACAAGAAGTGTTAAAGCAAATTACCGCCTGGACACTCAACAACGAATTAAAATTGAACTGTAAAAATATCAAAGCAAGTTTTTTTTAACCCTAGAAATAAAAGGATAAATGTTTCACTTTATCTTACAACAAACAATGAACAGATTGCATTTGTACACTGTTTTAAAATACTGGGAGTGTGTTTTCGCACGATATGAGCAGGAAAGCTCTTATAGATCATGTTCAAGCAAACTTATCTTAAAGCTTTGGGTGAATAATAAAATATGAAACTATACTTCCTACCCAAATTAAATTAACTACTTATAATTCGTTATGTCTTTTCCATTTAAATTACTGGAACCTTATTTTGGGTCGCCACAACCAAAACAGACCTCAAAAAGTTGCACCTCTTACAAAAAAGGGCAGTGCGTGCGATTTCTCGTGTTCCATTCCTTCATCCTACTGCATCACTATTTAAAGCACTAAACGTAAAACACAATTCAACAAATAGATACGTAACATTGTCACATAAAGAATAATTAAGTTTGATTTTTTCTCTGCGGCTTCTGAATACTTCTGTTGTTTTTGTTGTATGACTTTGATGTGTTATATTATATGCTATATTTTCGTGTGTTTTTTTTTCAAATGTCTGGTTTTTTCGGTTATCTTTTCACCTAAATTATTCGTTACATCTAATATTTACACATTAGTGTATTATTTGTATTTTTTTCTACTGTCAAAAACTGCGCCGGGCGCTGGGACCTTCGCGAAGTTGCTATTCGGCAGCTTTTTGTTCGAGTCTCTGTTGTCATGTGTCACAAGAAAAAAAATTGATTTGATTTTATTTGATTTTAATAGAACAGCTTAACTGTGTTCACGCTTCTTGATTTGTGACTCGTTTTTTTGCGTTCTTTTCGGCGGTGCTATGACCCTCGGAGCTTGTCAGTGGATATATAGCCTCCTGTATTTGTATAACTATTCCGTATTCGCACCCTGTATTACAACCAATCCTATTTTTAATGCAGCAGCGTAAACTCAATTAATTCCTTTCGATAAACACATGCCATCAAAAGAAATATAAAAAAAACGTTTACTTTTTGTGTTGTCATCGCAGCTTGAGCGTGAGCCCGTATGACACCTACACGAGTTGGAACATGTTTTCTTGTTGGACGGTGATCTGGATGGCCGCGTATTGCGCCGGCCAGACCCAGGTTCAGCGGTACTCGAGCATCGGTTCGCTCAAGAATGCCAGAAAGTAAGTATACAGCCAATACTGCCAACTGCGAACCCGTCCATTCTTACATGCCGCGACACAAACGACGTATCGCCGTATACTACCAGCCTTCGTTTCGCTTCAAGCTCTAGCAGTTGGGACCGGGCACCGAAGTCACGGAGCTTTCCAACTCAAACGTCAAAAGGAAGATTGAAAACTTTTCAAGGAGAAAATTGGGAACTGTTTGCGGTATCGGATGCTGTCATCTTCACGTTTCCGGGTTTTTTTGTTTTTTTTCTCAGTGCGAAAAATGCGGGTTTGTGTAGGGAGCATCCGGACGCGTTCAAGGGGCGCGCCAAACCCGCCTTGGCAGCTTGTTGGCAGCGTCACCAACGACAGCTTCCGCTCCAAACGAAGCGCTGTCCGCGCCCGCCTCTCCTTATTGGCCGCGTCGACTGCGCATTCCTTCGGCCCGATTTCTCGTTCTCGCTCTGAGGTCGGGCGCCTCGACATTAGAAAACATATTCATTGCCAGCGTTGCTCTGTATGTGTTCTCACGTCATTCGATTCGAACGCAGTTGTAAGCGGCAAAGGGGCGGCAACACGCCGTAATGTTTTCCCCTTATTTGCGCTGGTGTATGCACTCTAGGTAGCGCTCGTGTGTTTGGCGGTCCCGGAAAAATCCCGGGAATTCATAAAATCTACGTGAGGACTCATTTTCGTTCCTCGCATTCTTAGATTGCTCTTCATTCGCTGGCGGATTGAGTAGACGCACTGGGATTGCAGATGATCGCGGCTTTTTTCACCAGTGCATGGATCTGTGTTCTCATTTTTAAGGTTTTGTGGTGAAAGGTTAGCGTCGAATGTGGCCTCGAACATTTTATACAACGCTGTGCTCGGATAAGCTGTAATTAATTAAAAACTATGGCTGGCTTCTACGCAGAATGTTCGTGCAGACAGTCGCGCCATTATCTGGTCGTACGCTTCCAAACCGTCCCGAACACCCGGTACTTTAATAAGCCTCGTGTGTTGAGTCCCGTAAGACATAACACAATAATAAGGCTTGATTTTTGCTGTGGTGCTCACAAATAGCAATAATTCCTTTTGTGTGATACGCTAAGATTATCTAAGACAAATTTAATCACATTAAACAAACTATACAAAACTAAATAGGTCAAGAAAATGCTGAAATACTATAACTTTATACGAATTAATATATAGCTTATACAGAATATGCATAAATAATGTACAATATACACATAATATACAAAGTGTATATCACGAAAGCAAATCTAGACACAAAGGTATGCGAAATCAAAAATGAAGTAATAAAATAACAAAATGTAAACGCCACGGCTCTAGCGCAGATGACGTACAATGTACAAGGTTGCCTCGAATAATCGAAACAATAAAAATATACAAGTTACAAACCATAATGTCATTTTCGGCCGTTTGCATTCTTGATAACGGTGACTGTATGCAAATGTTTTGGGGATAACATACAAGAAAATGCCGAGTGGGTCTAGTAAGCACACGAATGTCAACACTATCAAGGAAAACTTAAGATTTTACAACTCGGTGTACTACCTTACGTAAAACACAGGTATGTGAAATCTCTTGCTGCTTTTAAATTTTCCAGTTTAATTATACTTAACAAATTTTTGATACTTGGCTAACACTCTCCCACCAATGTATTCGTAATAAGGTATTCTTATGAACCTTCTCTGCACATTTTCTATAATTTCCGCTTGGGTCGAAGAAATTAAATTCCAAATAACGGATCCAAGCTCAAGCCTAGAATGAATAAGGGTATGCAACAAGCGTATTATTAAGAATGACAAAGTAAAATATTTTTACAAACGAGTAATTATTTCCAACATTCTTAGCGCTTAGCCAACAATAATGGAATCATGTTTTCCAAAAAGAAAGGCTGTGACTAATATCAACGCCAAGGTGTTAACCAGATACACCTACCGTCACAAACATAACGGCAGGACAAAACATCACGCTTCCTCGACAAAGAAACCAACTTAGTTTTCTGATGGTGCTAGAGTTAATGCAATTTGAAAACCACTCGGGTATTTAATAAATATATTTTTCTATTAAAATATATTCGCCATAATCATTGACCTTTAACAAAGTTACATCATCAGCGAAAACAAGAATACATTAGAATGCTTAACACATAAAACGGTGTCATTGGCATACAAAATTAGCAACAGCGGAGGTTTGGTTGTGTGGTACACCAGAAAACGATACAAATCTCTGCAAACTCCCTGATGACCGGCGCCTTACGATGATTCTGTTTATGATGAATACTGGAGTTCGTGCGTATGGACACTGAAATCTCAACTATCGGCCCGAGAAATCCGCAAGGGACTTTAAATGGCCTTATGGCGAAACTTGACACCATCCGCACCGCTGTATGGTACAGACGTAATAGACCAATTGAAAGGGCGAACTTGCTAGAGCGGTTTTTCGGAAAATCTAAAAGAGAAGCAAAAACGTTATGTTATTCGTGTCCGGTTGTTTACTTCTGCCATCCCGTCCGCCCCCCCCCCCCCCCCCCCCCCCCCCCAAAAAAAAAATATATTTTTTTTTTTGTTGGGTGTTCGTGCATTATTACGTGCGAAAACGACAAGTACAGAGTGTCACAAAAGAACGTTTACACGGTCTTTTTTGCCTCAAAAATAAACTAGGCATCGCCGAACGCTCATTCTCTGCCCAAAGGTAGAGCTAGAGGTCTGTTACGTTCCAAGCCCCGGCGACGCCGTGCTCCATCTAGGGCACACTTACAGGGACGGTCCGCAACACCCTCGCTTGGCAGAGACCCTCACGAAGACCCGGAAACAAGGCTTTCGAACATCAGCTGAAGTAACCAACACCAACGGGTCTTCGTCTTCCTCTTTCTCCAACATCAAGAGAAGCTGCTGCTGCGACGACGTAAACCTCCGGGCCAATAAGAGTGGCTGCTGTACCTCATCTTCATCCAAGCCAGCAGCCACCACCAATCACCAGAATCCCGCCGGTGACGCAACATGGTCACGTCACCGGGGCTATAAAAGGGGGACCCGCGAAGACGCGCGGCGGAGACGGAATGGGACTTACCACTGGACGCTACAATCATCTCATGTCCCATTAAAACATCGTCACCATATAGCCCTAACCCGGTCTCCAGCCTGTCCGTCCTTCAGCCCTTAACAACTGGTGGCAGCGGTGGGATCCTTCCTGGCCCAGATAAGCGCAGCAGCCACACTCTAGCTGAGGAAGAAGAGGTGTCAGCCGGCGTCGAACGTCCCTGAGTGCCCTGAGCCAGAGCCCGAGCACGGCCCAAGGTTCAGCCGTCAGTGGTGCCTGGTCCTTCTGCGGACATCAGAACGACGTCGCTGACATCTGGCTGGTAGGACGGGCGGAAGGGCAGAGATCGGGTGGCCGGGTTTCGCGGGTATTGGGCTTGAATTTCGGGGAGCTGCCGAGTCTCCATAATCGTTCCTAGGTTAACAAAAATGTGCTTTGTTCTCGGGATTTGAGAGGTTGTAACGCCCGCAAGGCGAAAATTTCGAAACAGATTCAATGAGGTTGAACGCTTCTCAACGAGTGACTGTTTGGTTCCGAGGCAGAGCCAGTTCTTAAGAGAATTGTTTTGACGCAAGCTGTGAATTTTGTGCAGCCTGGTAGCCACCGTGACTACTCTTAGGGAAATAAGCAGTCCGGCATGCAAGGAAACTTTAAATGCAATTTTAATATTACTTTAGATGCGGGCCTTGTTTTGCCCTGTTGTGAGTTTCCCGTAGGATTCCTTTGAGCCAAAGGTGAGCTCAACATTGGAAAAGGTTTCTAGGAAGGATTCTGCTGAAGTTTTCATGTTCTTTTGAGTGTAGTGTACCATAAGACGCTTAGAGCGCAGGTTTTATGGAGAGTTTGTCTTGAAGTACGTATTTTTTGTAATTTGAAAAGTTAGGTCGATAGAGTTCTGATAGACTATCACAGTACTGTTTGACTGACCCCCAGAGTTGAGATGGATCTTCGGAAACTAAGAAAGGAAGCGCTATTGGAGCTGAGCAGAGCCCTAGAAATTGATATTCCCAAAGCGGTCAGAAAAGGTCATCTAATCGCAGAGATAGAGAAAACAATCCCTGAAGATGAGATCCAGGACGTCTGGAATAGCATTGCTGAGAAAAAAGAAAGAGAAAAACACGCGGCTCTGGAGTTAGAGGAACGAAGAAAGAAAGAGATGCAGGCGGCTCGTGAGGCCGCAGAACAAGAAAAGCAAGCGGACCTTAGACAAGAAGAGCTAGCGCTCAGAAGGTTAGGACTTGAGAGCGGAGTTTTGAGCATTAACACTAAGAATTTAGCCAGTGGAAGGGAACCTTTTCAGATGTGCGAGTTAATGCAGCCATTTAAGATTGAAAACGACATCGGCTTGTTTCTAGTTAATTTTGAGCGAGTCTGTCAACGCATGTCGTTTCCAAAGGAGTCATGGCCATTTCGACTTCTGGCACTGTTGCCTTGCAAAGTTGCAGAAGTGATGGCTAGACTCACAAATGAGCAATTTTCAGACTATGACTGTGTGAAGGCGAGCCTACTTAAAAGATACAAGTTGTCCACGGAGGCCTACCACCAGAAGTTTAGGAATGGAAAGAAAGAGCCAAGCCAGTCCTATGCTGACTTCGCTTACACGTTGCGAGCCAACATGGTGGAATGGCTGAAAAGCTCAGGAGTCTTTGGAGATCACGATAAAGTGATAGAGATGCTTTGTCTAGAACAGTTTCTCTGGAGTATTCCACTATCTGTGATGGACTGTGTTAAATTCAAACCAGAGGTGACGACTGCCGAGAAAGCTGCGGAGCTTGCCGACGCATACGAGTTGCGACACCAGCTGAGCGACGACGATAAGCTTTCTGTAGCAGAAGACCCGAAAACCAAAAGTAGTAAGTCCAAAAGTAAGAAGAAAAGAAAATCGAAACGTAAATTGGTAAAGCTCCAAAACACACAAATTGAAGATACTAACATCCAGCAGACTGCTACCAGGGGTTGTGAATCACGAAAACCAATCATATGTTACGTCTGGCATCGACCAGGCCACATTTCACTGATGTGCCGAAAGAGAAAAAGCTTTCTTTCCAACTCAGGTAAGTCAGGACTTAATACAAAACCTAAAGCGTACTCGCTTCCGTTCTCTAAGTATGACATCCTCGAGCAAATAAAAGACACCTTGATTAAGATAGGCGCAATCAGGCAGTGTGAACGTAGATGCAGTTCGTTCACGAACTCGACTGAAGTCGCGACGACAGAACCCCGGCAACGTACCAGGTACCTTAAGTTAAATCCTGCCACGTTGGAACAAAGATATCAGATTCCTGCAGGTTGCGTCTGCCAGTAGGAGCGAAGATTGTAGTTGTAAATAAACTTTTTCTTAGGGTGCCTTAAGAATATGTAGCATCTGTTTATGTATATTGAGCTCGAGGTGAGTGATTTCACTTGCAGTATATAGTACAGCTAAATCCAGCGTATTCGCAGCACAGTGCACGTAACAGCTTAAAAATGTTTTCTAAGGAGTTCGTTAAACGACAAGCGCATTGTCCTTCCTAAAACGTTTACACATGGAAACTACGGGAAGTGGGGTAATTTTCTCTTTTGAATTTTGCAGTGTATTAACGCATCACGGGACATTCTTAAGGTTTGGCTCTGTCCAACGATCACAGCGGGTTGTCGATGAGATAGCGCCGTCCTTTCGAAATGTTTTATTCATGATCATTGTCAGCGTCATATCGGATGTTCGTGAACAAATGCGTGAGGGGTACAGCAGGAACAAAGTGAAGGCTTGACGGCTCTCTGGGGTTCGAGTCTGGTGCCTGTGTTTCCTGCTGTCTTGGTTCTGTTCTTTCATGTGTTCAGGATGCCCGTCAGCCGCGGCGTTCCTGAGGTCTTTTCATCGGCCAGTTGGAAGCTGGCACTGCTGAAAGAGACCACCCTGCCGCCGGGGAAGTTGTTACGTTCCAAGCCCCGGCGACGCCGTGCTCCATCTAGGGCACACTTACAGGGACGGTCCGCAACACCCTCGCTTGGCAGAGACCCTCACGAAGACCCGGAAACAAGGCTTTCGAACATCAGCTGAAGTAACCAACACCAACGGGTCTTCGTCTTCCTCTTTCTCCAACATCAAGAGAAGCTGCTGCTGCGACGACGTAAACCTCTGGGCCAATAAGAGTGGCTGCTGTACCTCATCTTCATCCAAGCCAGCAGCCACCACCAATCACCAGAATCCCGCCGGTGACGCAACATCGTCACGTCACCGGGGCTATAAAAGGGGGACCCGCGAACACGCGCGGCGGAGACGGAATGGGACTTACCACTGGACGCTACAATCATCTCATGTCCCATTAAAACATCGTCACCATATAGCCCTAACCCGGTCTCCAGCCTGTCCGTCCTTCAGCCCTTAACAGGTCACAACCAGATGCCAAAGTTTCAGCCCGATCCGATAACTTAATCAAAAGTTATAAGTGATTTTCTGAAAATTTCAATGGGAAAATGGAGCCCATTTTTGCCCGTTTTCGGTTTCTGGTGCCATAGAGCCCCATGTGTTTGAAAACTCCGTCATCCGCCATTTTCCCATTGAAATTTTCAGAAAATCACTTATAACTTTTGATTAAGTTATCGGATCGGGCTGAAACTTTGGCAGTCTGTTGTGACCTCTAGCGCTACCTTTGGGTGGAGAATGAGCGTTCGGCGATGCCTAGTTTATTTTTGCGGTAAAAAAGACCGTGTAAATTTTCTTTTGTGACACCCTGTATATAGGTAACGTTCAACGTTTAACTCTTTGTGCAATCTGTTAAGCGTATCAGCGAAGATGTACTGCAACCATCTCTTGATCACATTTTAAAAGAAATGTGAAGTCAATTAATGCACCTTGTCAAACGATCATAAGACGCGTTGTTTTGCAATGAGACCCCTTGTAAACATTATTGGCAGCCAAAGACTTCAAAATCAAAGGTCATGGTGAAGTGGCACATTTATTTTCACCCGTGCACTTATTGTAAAAAAGCGCTTCACTCATTTCTAGCTTTCTGCTCCACGCAAATTTTCGGAGTAATGTTCGTGCAATTAATCGTCGCTACACGCCGTCCTTGAATTGCGCTTCTTCACCGCAGGGCGGTGCTGCTCAACGTTCCCGGGGTTTCAATTACTCTGCTCTTATCCGTCATCACCGGCATCGTTCTGTACGCCGTCTACAGTGACTGCGATCCAAGACTCACCGGAGACATCAAAAAGGCCGACCAGGTAAGATTCATTGAAAACTTCGACTTTTAGTTCACTCGATTCCTTCTTATTTTGTTCTTAACGAGACAAAGAGAGTATTTTGAAGCTAATCGGAGGTGATAGACTGGAGCATCATCAAGTATGCGACATCCAGAGACTCCCATGTCGCCGTTATTGTGATGCTGAGCGCGTGTTTTCTAACCTGCTTTACAGTATTCACAGTTTTATTGTAAGACGATGTGAATATTTTATCAACTTATACATTCTGGCAGCCGCATATTTCTAGACAGCTTTGTCACTTCATCCGATAGATGCCGTATAAATCGCAAGCCGGCTTTGACGCCTTTCTAGATTGTGCCCTAGGTGGCCGAACTGTCACGTGCGCCGCCTTCTTTTTTAGTTTGAGGTGGCCAGACTAACTTCTAAAGCGCGGTTCTTGAAAATCTTTGTGGAAGGGCCATTACAAAAGCAATTGGGAAGACTCACAGGTGGCTATAATTCCTAACGGGATTCTTTTTTTTTTTTAATTCGACATCGTCCCTTAAATTATATGCTTAGCATTTCTTCTGTTAGTTGCTTTTCAGCTTACAGCTGCTTCTTGCAGTACATCATGCCCTTGGTTACCTGAATATAAAAAGAAAATGTCGCGCGATAATTTTATACTCTATAAAAAAGCTATAAAACACAGAGAAATTCGTGCTAACATGAAAACAAAATTTTAAAGAAACTCCGTTTTGTCGTTTTCAACTATGCCTGAGAGGTCTCCCGAGTTTAAACGTGATCGTAGCTAGAAAATTTATTCTTGGGGTGCATTTCTAAAAGCGGCCACTCTACCACAAATAGTACAAACAGTGCAAAACATGTTTTTGAGTATTTCTTGAATAAAGTTGTTTGAAAAAACCAAAGCGCTATAACTTCTTATTGGAATGAATCTTTCACATCATAACTATAATAATAATAATAATAATAATAATAATAATAATAATAATAATAATAATAATAATAATAATTTGATTGCACAAATATCAATACAATACATACAATTGCGGGTCCGTCAAAAGCCAATAGCGGCTTGTGGGACTGGACCCGGCATTATTATTTATTATTATTATTATTATTATTATTATTATTATTATTATTATTATTATTATTATTATTATTATTATTATTATTATTAATAACTTTATTCTTCACATATGAAGTTATATAGGAAAATTAATGGTGAAACTTGGTGCTACGTACTACTACCTCTCCTCACGCATGATCAAAATCGAATCGAATGCAACTTCCTCAGGAAAGTTTGACACTCTAAAAAAATCCTAATACTTTTGTGCGATGACTTGTCACTTACGAATACGATGAAACATGAATACAATAAACACCAAAATCTTACATTCATAAACATCCCGATTTTTCGTTACCGAACAAAACCAGGTCTGTCAATTCTACTGGAGAGATTATGGCTACAATCTTATTGAACGAGGGATCCAGTTGTCTGCTTATATTTCATCTGGATAAACGATTATGAAATACAATTTTTATGACCTAAAAATGCATAAGAAAAAATTGGAACCAGCTAAAGAGCAATCTTCCAATATGGCAGTGATCAGACTTCAATACTTTCTCATTAACAAAATTATTCCTCGCTAGAAAGCAGTTGAGGGGTATTTCCAACGTGTCCAAGAATCGTACACGTTCGCTGAGGTATAATGGTTTTGGAACAACGTTGTACAAAACGCACCAGTACTAAACGTGTTTATATCGAAAAGTTTATAAATTCGAAAGACATAGGCTCTTGCTTCTACTTCATTCTGAAAGATTTCAAACGAGCCTCGTAGCTTCCAGAGCCGTGCACCCCTTGCGAACCATTAGAACAACCAGCACGCCAAAATCGATATGCCTGATTATTTGTCGCAGGCAAGCACTAAAAATCTGTGGAAACCCAAGATAGGTTCACATTTCGCAAGAAAAATTAAGTGAACGTTCTGGGTTTTACGTACTAAAGCAGCTCAGGGCATCTGGAAACGCTTCAGCAAAAAACTAGAGATTGATTCCGACTACCTGATAATTTTTTTTTTTTTTTTTACGTGAAGCCAACGACTACACGGTGCCTTCTTCGCAATAAGCCTTCGTTAGATTGCGGGAACCTTGGCCGGGATTTGAACCCGCCACATGAGGGTTCCGCAAGCCGACGTTTTGCCTCGGGCCAGCAACACAAAATGGAACACTGGAGGTTTTTTTTTTTTTCTAGTCGTGCGGCATGTTATCCCACTCTTACAGTTAAGTACACTGAGCGCAGGGGTATTGCACAATGGACATCTCGCCATTGTTGTCTGCAAATCACTCGTATCGCAGAAATCTCTAAAAAGCCTCGTTCGCCGTGAAACGAGGTGTAAGAAGCAAAATGTAGTACAAGGATGCGAGAGTAGGGAAACAGAAAAGGAAAAGAGGGGTGCAGTTTTTTTTTTTTCTTATTGACACTTTATCCTGGAAGATCTCTAGGCAATTCAATATCTATTTATTCATTTATTTATTGTTCCTTGAGGGTCCTTGACAGGGCATTACACAAGGAATGGGCGACATAATATATAAAAAGTATAACAAGTTATAGAAGACAAAATACATAATGAACGTTCACCAAGAAAAACTTATTAGAAAATATAGATGGCAATATAACTACACATATAAAGGCAAGTACTCAGTAAAACGCAAGATAACGAGTACTATATTCAGTACTCTTCAATGTTGAATGCAGATGTCAATTCATGTGCAACACAAATACTCGGAAAACAGAGTACTCTAATCATTACCTATAAATATCAGAAACGTTATAGTGTAATGTTAAGTAATTAGAAGCTCTTTGAAGTGATCGGCGTTTCGGTTCGTGACCCTGGAGTCTGGTAGGTCGTTTCATTCCGAGACCATCAGAAGGATCGATGAGTTGGCATATGAAGTGTTTGATGCATGAAGGGGTTTAATTTTACATGAGTTGTATAATCTTGAAAAAGAATGCAACTGGTGGGAGAAAAAGTGTATTTTTAAGTTCTGGGTTATGTCAGTACATTTTTTGCAGTAAAGTTTGTCGGGATATTTTTACGGCGAATGGTTAATTTTATAGTAATTGCTCGTTTATGCAACCTCGTGATGCTGGTACAGGGTGAATAATCGGAAAAATGAATCTAAGGGTTCTGTTTTGAACTTCTTCCAAATCATATATTTTGTAATTTTGCATGAAGAACAATAGATGAAGCGTGTTCATGTTTGGACCGCACTAATGATTCAAATGCTTTCTGTTTTACCTTTGGGGTGGCTAGTTTTAAGGTTTTGCACGAGATATCCTAGAGTGCTATTTGCCTTGGCAGTTATGTGGTGGATGTGGTTTTCCATGATAGGTCGTCTGTAATATGTACACACATAAGATGTCGTTCTCTCAAGGGTGGTGCTGTAATATTAAGCAGTAGTAAGGTAAAGGCGGGAAAATTATAGCCCTTTACATTTATCTCAATTAAGGGCCATCTGCCATTGATCTCACCGAAAGGCGATGCTTGACAAGTCGTTATGTAGTTCTATATGGTCATTGTTATCTAGCATAGTGCGATAAATGACGCAGTCGTCTGCAAAAAGGAGAATGGTGGATGTAACTGAGGCGGGAAGATCGTTAATAAAGATTAGGAATAAAAGAGGTCTCAATGCGCTGCCCTGATGAATGAATGAATGAATGAATGAATGAATGAGGAACACCTGATGTAACGCCACATCTTGTTGATTGAGCGTTATTTACAATTACGTGGAGTGAACGATTAATAAGGAACTCCGAAATCCAGTTTGTGACAGAAGGATGGATATTAAAATTGCGTAGTTTGGTAATCAAACAGATATGTGGCACTATGTCGAAGGCTTTCGATAAATCTAGGAAGATAGCGTTAGTCTGTGTTTTTTGTTCCTTGTTAGTATTTATGTGATGAATCTATTCCAGTAGCGTTTCGCTTGACAGGTTTCTTCTGAAGGCGTGCTAACTTCCGTTAAGAAGGTTATTGGATTCAAGTTGTCTGATCACGTTGGTTTATATTATGTGTTCAAGAATTATGGATGGAATACTGGTGAGTGATATAGGCCGGTAATTAAATGCTGAGTTGCGTTCCCCTTATTTGTGAACAGGAACCACGCGGGCTATTCTCCAGTCCAGAGGGGTGTTGCTTGTTAGTCGTGATTGTTGGAAGATATCGGTTAAAACACGAGGGGAAATGTTTAAAGTGTTTTTGATTCGATCAGATAATCTCCCGAGCTGGACAAAATCTTGAATTTTTAAATAACATGTAATACTCAGGAACATTAAATATTGATAAATTTTATACTTGAATAGTCAAGAAAGGTAGAGTGGGGATATTAAAGATGTTTTCACTGGTAAACACTGAGCTAAAAGCGCTATTCAAGCATTCGGCTCACTGATCATTAGAGAAAACCAATCCTTGGCTATCTGTAAGTGTAGCTTGTGAAAGTGATTTGGGAATAGTAGTTGCATTACAAAGCTGCTTAAATTTGTCAAATAGTAGCTTTAGCCGATCTTTTTTTATCTAAGTTAGACTTAGTCTCTGAAATTTTAAGTTTGTAAGTTTTTTCGGAGTCTTCATATTTTCGCCATGCCTCACTACCAACTGGTGATGATGTAGCTTTTTTAAACAGCATTTTCCATTTATTGCAGAATCGTCTAAGTGTTTTGTTATACCATGGAATATTTTATCAGTTGGTGTATTTTTCAGTGGCACATATTTTTCGGCGAGGTAGGACAAAACGTTTTCTAAACTGCCGCCAATTTTCTTCCACCGTACGACACTGGAAAGTTGTACCAAACACGTTGTGCAAAGCTTCGAGCTTTCAATGAATTGAATGGTAGTTTCGTTTGTTACAGTCTCATATGTTTAGGATGAGGGGCTTTACGTTGAATAGGAAATGTGAAATTAAAATGTATGATTAGATGATCACTCAGCCCGGGTAGTAACTAGATGACGCTTATTAACTCACGGTCGGTTGATAAACAAAGATCAAGAACGACACTACTATGATCAGAAACTTGCGTAGGGTGATTGATTAATTGTACCAGGTTCAAATCTAAACACAAATCAAGAAAACATTTGGATTTATTATTATTAGTAGTAAAAAAAAATCCAATTTATTGCTAGCTAGTTAAAATCTCCGCAAATGACGACAGTTACTTTCGGAAATCTCGTGAACATGTCGCAAGAACTTTTCTGCAAATCTAAAATAAAAGTACTGCCATTGTCTGGTGGTCTATAGAAAATGCCAATTATTATTTTCGATAAGGGTGTTGAAACCTGTTGGCAAAGTAGTCCCAAACTCGCTGCAACTCCAGTCAAGGATGAAGAGACATGGGTGGTCACAGCCGCCAGAACACCTCCCCCTCTTCGGTTAATTCTGTCCCGTCTATATAAACTGTAGTTAGTAAACAAAACAGAAAGCTTTTGAATCCTAAATATCAAAGCTTAGCCATATTTCTGTTAACAAATCAAATCGGCTAGTGATGTATAAACTAAGGGGTAGAGCTTTTTTATGTTTAGGAATGAAGCTCGTTATTTTAGTGAATAACACAGTGTGAGTAACAGGATTCGCGTACTTCTCAGTAATTAGATTCGAAGGAAGAGACAACTGGTTGCTTTTCCTGAATTGTTATTTATTGATTTCAGCAACACTTTTATTTCTCGAGTCGTATACGTAACATTTGTCTTGAATGTAGAGTTAAATCACATGCCCTTCGTCACGTAAAGAATTGGAATTGGAATTTTTCTGGGGTGCTAGCCTGGCTGCCGCCAGGCTAGCACCCCAGAAAACTAAACGCGCTAATATTCTGGAAGATTACAACTTGGAGGTCGCGGTACATGCAGTAACAAATAAAGGACCAGTCAACATGAAAAAAAAAATTACAGCAAAATATTCTGGTAGAAAAGAAAAACAAAAAGAAACGGAGGAGGTATAAAATCATGCCTGCCACTGGCAAAAGCGATTTTATTAGAACAGTAATAATTCATGATAAAGACCTGACTCCAGAGAGAGACATTTTTTCTGCCGCCACTACTTGGCTATATACTATGAAAAAATACCAGATCAATCATTAAATATACCTAAGTAATATCTTGTTGTTAATGTTCGAAATGTTAAGTTTTTGTCACTAACATGCATAAAAGAACTCAAGAGTGTTTGAGCTGAATTAGTTTTTATAACAGTTTGCTCGGGCTGGTTCAGGTTCAGTTCCAACCACTCTATAGCTTCATCATTGGACCTAAGGTTCCTGTTTGTTTCAGTTCGGGTTCAGCTGCAAACGACGGTTCAACTTATAAATGTGATTACGTTCCCGTGTAAGCGTGTCTGCATGGGCCTATCACAGGAGAAAAAAGAGTGGATAGAAAAACCCATGACTCTGAATAAGATAGAAAACGCGATTGATGGATTGGCGTCGCACAAAACACCTGGGCCGGATGGTCTTGGAGCAGAGTTTTGTTAAAAATTCAAAAACGAACTATACCCGTTTGTGTTTAAGACAATACGATAAGAGCATGAACGCAAAATATTGCCTCAATCTTTTCTTCGATCGCACACAATATTTATTCCTAAATCTGAAGACGAGAGTGTGCGATGACGTGTTGATGGTATCGTCCAATAGCACTCTCCAACGTCGACTACTAAAGTTTTGCGAGGATCCTAGCTGGACGTCTCCAATATGTGATATGCCAGTTGGTAGGGGAACACCAAACGTGTGGCATTAGATACAGGTCTACCAAGACAAACATTCATGTAGCACAAACTATTTTGGATCTTTCAGCAGACGAAGGAAGTCCAATTGCGACGATTCAAATTGATTTAGCAATGGCGTTTTATCAGGTGTACCATAACGTGCTTTGAGAGATTTTAGACTATGCTAACGTAGGGAAAATTATTACTGAAGCTCCCAGAATGCCGTATAAGGAATGCACGACGATGTCAATTGTCAATAATTTTTGACTCCCTTCATTGTTTCTTCTGTAAGGCAAGGATGCTCTATGTTCCTTTTATTGTTTCTTACTTTATTTGGAACAATTTTGTTTAAGCATTATTCAGTCGCAACGAGTCCAAGGTTTTCTAATGGGTGACGAAGAAATTAAAGTGTTTCCATATGCAGACGACATCGCTGTGTTTTGTAGCAAAAAAAGAAAGTGTTGTTGCTTTATTAGAACTGTGTTGCAGCTCCTGCAAATCCACGGGAGCCGTTGTTATTAGCGATAAGTGTAATGGCATCTGGTGTGGCGAGTGGGACACAACCCTTACGTCCGGTCTCTCTCGGTCGAACTCGGTCGCAAGAGTGTGAACGGGCCTTAAGGTATAAGATGGAACTGTTCACCGTGTAATATCTCGGGGTTCCGTTCCAAGCAGTGCGGAATAATAGAGTACTGGACAAGCGTGACTGAAGATCTCAGAGAACGGGCAAGCAAATGGATTGGTCGAGGGTTGTCCGTTTTCAGGAGAGCCACTGTGTGCAATGTTTTTTTTTTTTTTCTTATAGCTAAACTGTGGTATGTGTTGCAGGTCTTACATTGTTCGCGAACCAGTATTCAGAAAATGCACAGGTGTTCGCTGTTTTTCTATGGAAGACTATGAGGGAACCGATGAAACATGATAACCTTTTTCAGAGTTGCAAAAAGAGGACTTGGGCTATCCCATTTTTGTGTTGGACAAATTGTTACGCCCTTTTTATTTTCGAGAAATCAAAGGCTCCCCCTCCTGCAGGTAATGTTGCAAACCAGGATAACACCTCACTTGCCGTCTATTTTTGTAACATATTTGATTGGTCTCCCCGCTAAAATGACTGGGTTTGCAAAAGAAATGGTGAATGCTTTGAATTTTTTGATGCTGCGTTACTCGCGGGAGCATTCATTTCCTGTGACGCGAAAAAAATTCATCAAAGATTTGCTCGACAGCCTTTGCTCTGCTTGCCTGGGGACGATTTGCTAATTTACCCCGTGGTCACAATGTGTGTTTTTAAGTCAGATGAATCAATTGTTTTATTCACTTTTATTCCACGCGTGACGTCACGTTTCACGTGAGCATTGTGGTTTGATTTAAATTCCCGCGCGAGGTCATGGGGCAGTGACGCCATGACCCTACCGACCAAACAGGATTTTTCCGTCTCACGCCATCGACACCGAAGCCAGCTTTCCTGCGACACCATTGCTTTCAGAACAAACGTAAACAACGCATTTTGCTGGCAGATACGGAAAAGCGGTTAAACCTGCTCCGGCCTGTCCCTTGAGATACCGGTAGAGTGCTGAGGCCTCATTTCGTCTATACTCAGTTTCACGATAACTTGGCGAACTGCGGAGGCCCCCGCGGAGCGTCTGAAGAAGGCACTTGATAGCACTCTACGGCCCCAGAGGCCTCGTTACCACCTCGGAAACAGCACCGTCTGCGACAAAACGAATTCTTGACCTCTCTTTCTTTTAACGGCAATTGAACTCGCGCGATTGCATCTCTAGCGACACTATACGCTACCCGACACGAAAAAAAGACGAAGGCGTTTTACTTTTCAATGATAATTCATTTGGATCAACCCTTTTCCGAGAACAACGTGGCTTTTGAACGGTGTTTGAACGATCGCAGCCGTGTAATCGTCCACTTCCGCTCTAAATATCGCTCCGCATTAGCACCCGCCACAGATTCGCGGATAAATTGAGCGTATGGTTGTCTCATGAACTCTTCCCGAAGAGTTTGCTACTCTAGCGGACGGCAATGTTGCGGCGGTGGACGCTCGTCGGGAGTCGGTTGGTTTCGCAGCAGACGACTCTCGGCCAGCAGACGACGGCCGGTTCCTCCGGGCCTCGCATTTGGCGCAGTGACACAAACGCTCCCGTGACGTGGTGCTCCGACGCTCTTATTTCGGTCGTGGGGGCCGTAGCCTCCACAATTCGCCAAGTTATAGTGGAACGGAGTATAGGCGGCATTATGTAATTCCCGTAGTAAGTAATAAGTTACCTTTTTTTTCATTTTTTTTTTCAACACACCATTTCAACATTTACATGTTTTCAGCCCAGCACGCGCATGTTCGTCCCTTCGCAAAGCGAGCAAAGCACGCGCCATACACACGAACACTGAAAATGGAACCGGCCAGGAGCTCTCTTTTTGGAAAAGTCTATACTTGGGAGCAACCTTTTGTGGCAATGCAGCCAAGGCTGCAGAGCCGAAGCACTCCGTTTCCGTGCGCAGCTGAATATAATTCAACCAAATTATTTTGCTGGGTATAACTTAACCAATTAAAAATGTAATTTTTTAGCTTTGATTTACAATGTTACTATACCATTAGTCAGGATATGCAAAACTTATAGCGTCCATTTTTAGCTCTTTTGGGGTTTCTTGGTTTAAGTTCGCCGCAGGTTTTCTAGTTCCCTGCAAAATGAACATGGCGGGCGCTTTCTCGTGTGTGGTGTATCCAGTGACTTTAGAGTATCCAGGGGTATCGTTGGCAGACATGTACACGTTACCCCAAAAAAGTAACTAAATACCGTTACTCGTTACTCGCTCAAAAAGTAACTAAATGCGTTATTTGTTACCGATTCTCAAAAGGAACGCATGAGTAACCTCAAAAGTAACGAGTTACTTTTCACTTTACTTTGACGACCAAATACACAACTGTTTTTGTTTCGTGGTCTATTGTTTTCTTTTAGGTAGTCGTTGCACTTAAGCAGTAGCTGCCTCTCGAAGTTTTAATCAGTTATGTTTCCCCGCTTTCTTGAGGTTACATCTCCGGCGACGCTGAAGAGTCGTTCTACCGACGCGCTCAAAGGAACGGCAGTGTTAAGTGTTTCAGGAAGACCTGGTGAATCTTCGGTTACTGCGCCTTCATTGAGGACAACGGGTAAAAGGTTCTGTGCCTTCCCGTGTTCGCAACCTCCGGGTTTACATTCGGTCCGTACCCGGTTCTTAAAGGTTCAACCCACGAACCTTATTGTGTTCGTTGGGTGAAGGACATTCCCAGCTGTAGAGTTCAGTACAGCAACGTTTATCGCTGGACACGTCGGTCGAACTGTTCGACTGACGTGTCCAGCGATAAACGTTGCTGTACTGTCTTACTGTTTATTTTTTTTTTTTTCTGGCTGCCTATCTGTCTTTGTCGCAATAGACGCATACTTTGGTTAGAATAAAAAGAAGGCCGTTTAAGCGGTGTTGTACACGTTACTCCTCAAAAGTAACGAGATACCGTTACTCGTTACTTGGCCTTAAAGTAACTAAATACGTTACTCGTTCCTTTTCGAGAAAAGTAACTAAATACGTTACTCGTTACCAAAAATAGTAACCAGGTAGAAGTAACTCATTACTTGTAACGCTTTGCGTACATGTCTGATCGTCGGTACCTTCCGTGAGCTCGCACTTTTGCTCGTTCCGTAGTATTTTCGCGAAGCTTGGCAACCAAAAGTAGTCAGAACAAACCAAGCAAATGATGTGCAATGTGAACGCACAAGTGAGGCAGAAAGAACCGGATCTCTCCCTTGTTTCCGTGTACCGGTTGGTTAGCAATCTCAGCGGCGTAAGCGAGCAGAGATGGTGATTGAGCCCAGGATAAATAGTGAGAGATGGGCTAGTTGCTACATCTTTCCTTTCGACAAAAGCGCCGTAAGATAAGGACATGATGTAAGAGGCACAGCACAAGCGCTAGTTTCAAGTTTCAACTGACTGCTTATTAACAGTCAGTTGAAAGGTGTCTTTCGAAGGCGACCTGTATGTACAAAAGCACTGGATCTGAATCGGGTCAAATGTCGTTCCTGTTCTTTGCGATTTTTTTTTTTTGGCGGGATTGTGCGGGTGTGTGTTCAACTATTTAGAAACAGAAGGGGGTGTTTAGATATTGAGGTATGTGGAGGATTTTCTCGTGCTAGTACCACAGCCCACAGTGTTGGATGACAAAGTAATGGAAAGAGCCCTAGAAATCTTCTCATCGAATTCGCACGGCCTTACTTTTACTCACGAAACAATGACGTCAGGGAAGCTGCAATTTCTGGATTTAAGATTAGGCTTTCAAGAAGAGCAAGCGTGCTGAGAGTATAGACCACGTTCAAAGAAAGGTTCGTTGCCCTTCAATTCAACCACTCTAAGTTAGTCGCTTCCTCCCGATGAATGCTTCCCTTGCAAAATCGGGCCAACGCGCCATGAACAATAGCTGTTTCAACCAGGTGGAAGGCCTAAGATCGTCGGGCTATCCTGATTGTTTTATTCAGGAGGTGGTCGAAACAGTTGTTTCTTAGATTAAGAGGAAACAGAATGATGAGAAAGCACCCAGGCCAGGAAAAAAAACTAAGACCCGTCGTCAAACCTTACATACACAAGGTTTAACACAACCTAAAAAGGGTGGCGCCGGGTTTTGACGTGCCGGTAGTGTTTTCGGCCCCAGGAAATCTGTTTGGTCTCTGCCACAAAATGAACAACAAAAAAAGATGAGGGTGACACGTGCAAAAGAAACACTCGAAGCAGTTCGTAGACTGTGCCTCCTCGGTCGTGTATGAAATTCCCATGACTTGCGGTAACGCCTACGTAGGTTAAACGGGCAGGTACGTCAATGACATGGCACAAGAGCACGCGCTGTGAGTAAGGAATTTTCCTGTCGGGCAATTTGGCTATTCATTGTGATGGATGCCCTTGTGCCCCTGAACTATAGAAAGAAAAAAAGCAATTATGGGGAAGTTAAGAAACAAGATCTCGAGAGAATTGTGTGGGTCATACAACACCAGAATGCAAAGGGGTGACAGATGCATAAGTACTCAGACTCTTCATTTAACAGATAAAGAATTCGCCAATTCCTGCTTGAGAAGCCCAATTGGGTGTATGAATAGTTTGTGTTGTTTCAATAAACAGTCAGTTGAAAGCAGCGCTTGTGCCGTGTCTCTTACTTTATGACTCTGTCTTGTGGCACTTTTGCCAAAGGAGCCCAAGATCCCCCGGTTCCGCAGCGCGAGCTTTCGCTATACGTGATTTGAGTTGTAATGCGCCAGTGTTGCAGAATGGGCACCCCCATTTCATTCCCATTCCATTCGGGAATTAGAGTTTTCGTTAATTCAATTCCTTTCAACACTGGGCCCATTCCCACTCCTGGAATGGCTGAACCGTTCCATTCCATTCCTCTAATTCCTAAACGTAAACAGTGGCACTGGACAGCTACGTTGTGAATGTTGCCGACATAAGCAGCATAAAGCTGACATTATCAAACGCATAGACAATTGCAAAAAATGCTAAATGCCACAAAAAAGCAGATTTTACTAAGCTCACGGTGCTGGATTGCCTGGGGTGACTCGTAGGGTCCGCAGCGGTCCATCGCAAGGTGAAACAAGGTATACAGAGACGAAAGTAAAAAAAAAAAAAAAATGAGCGGGCATCCGCTAGCTTGCTTGTAACCCTAACCCAGTTGAATGTAAAACATATAACACAAAAAACAAGCATCGGAACAAAGACCAAGTAGAGGGCGGACTTACACGTAAAAAATGCAGTATAAAAAAACAAGCGTCAGAGCAAAGCGCAAGAGGAGAAGAAAAACGTGAATCTCGCTTTGTTTTAATGCCGAAGCAAACCCAGATTTCGCACTTCAAAGGAGTGCGGGCAGATGAACGTGGAAGGCAGCAGGGTTGGCCACCTGCTAAACAACGCTCCTCGAACTATAAGAAAACAACAACTGATCATCTTTCGGCGGCGTGCGAGTCAACGAGTTATCAGAGCTCTGCGAGTTATGAGTCGCCCCCCCCCCCCCCGCTCCCAGATCTCAGTCTGTGCGAGCGTGCAATTTCCATGCCGTCGCAAAAAAAAAGTATGTTAAGAAGGGCGATGAGGAGCCGTGCATGGCGGTTTCTTTCTTTGCCGCTCCCTTCGTTTCTTTTGCTCGGTGCTTGGTTTCTTGGCTCGCTCTCATGTAACACCAGTGAAGCCCGTAGCCTGCGCTTCCGTGAACGGCGCCACCGCCACCGCCAACCCTCCTCTGATCTTTGCTTTGACGCTTGTTTTTCTTTTTTTTGTTTTGCAATTGTTGCGTATAAGTCTGTTAAGGCTCCACGCGGGCTAGCAGTTTCCCGCTCATTTTATTTCTGAGCAACTGAATCGCTGACTGGCTCGTTTTAGCTGAACGTAACGCCCCCCCCCCCCCCCCACACACACACACACACACGAAAAAAAAATAATAAAGAACCGCGCCCATTACATTCCCATTCCATTCCCCTCGACGTTCTCGCCATTCCAATCCCATTCCATTCCCATTCCATTCCGGGGTCGCAAAATGCGGAATGATTTCGGAATCATTCCAACTCCGGAGTGGCAACTCCGCAACACTGTAATGCGCGACTAACCCCCCCCCCCCCCCCCCCCCCCCAAGGCCAGCGGTAACTGAACGCGACTTTGACTTCGGCCGTAGCGTGTGCGCGCTCCTATTTCGGTATATCGCGCCCGTTGTTTCAGCATCAGAATAGTTTACGTGTCAATAACCTCAAAACTGCAGCGCTGATGAAATTTATGGTATTTCTTAACTCGCCACCGCATATTTGTGTCGGTCGGAAGGCAAATAAAATTGGACGGGATTGACCACGGGGTAATTTAGCTTGTAAGTCGGTCCGAGTGCTTCAGTCAAAACGCTGTTTGTGTTTAGAAACGGGTGAAACGTAAAGAAAGGAACGCGAATGTGTCTGCGTGCTCGGCGATCGCGGTTCAGCACCCTTAAAGGGCCACAGAAAAGAAAGAAACACATGTTTTTTTTTCTGTTTTTTTTTAGTCTGGGTGAGACACGCGTTTTAAAAAATTAATTTTACGTGAAAAAAAAAAAAAATTAGAGCAATATTGACGGCGCGAGACGCGCCTTATACCCCTGTCAGACGGGCACCTAAAAGGACCTTTACGCCAAAGGACCTTTAGTGTAAATGTCATTTAGGCAGTGCCACACGGCAACTCAAATGGCATTCAGCGTAAAGGTCCTTTTCGAGAACCTGAGTTCCCGCAACTCCTTTACGGCTGCTAAAGGCCTACTCTCGTCAGCAGCGGTCTACACTAGAGAAGCGAATTGAAATCAAAGATCGCACCGACATTTAAAATCAATTCTTTTGCATTTTTATTATTGAAAAGAACGTGTTTCACGTATATTCTGTACAAACCTCGCTCTTCTAATAGTTTTGTGTACTCACGGTCCCAGCTATCTAGTAGGCCTCGTCGTCGCCTGCTCGCGTCGTCCGCTTCGGCACTTCGGTTATCCTCCTCTCGATTAAACCATAGTTATCTAGCTTTCATCTTTCTACTTTATAATTTATCGTCCTTTAATAGTGTATTGCTAACTGTACCTTGTATATTTAATATTTTTGTACATATATCTTTCTGTATCTCACTCTCGCGTGATGCGATATGTCGAACTATGGAGGAGCGTCGACGAGGAAGGGGACGCCGCGCATCCATCGGAGCGTTGAGGCGACCTGGGCGCTGATACGACTTTGGGAGGATCGGCTGAAAGACTTCCGACACTTGCGATGAAACTCAAGCACGAGCACGACGCCCAAGCGAACAGGGCAGGGCAAAAGCGTAGCAGAAGCACGGAAAGGAACGGGCCCAAACCAAGCAGCAACGTTAGGACTAAAACTGAGTGAGCGGGGGACGATCAGGGTTGCCGCCAATTGCCAAAAAACCACTTTGCTTGGGCTTAAAATTGACTTTGTTGTAACCACTCGACTGAACTCGTCATTCTGTATATGTTAATATATTGTTTGCTTAAGAAAAACAAAAAAAAAAATATTTATATCGCCAAAATATTATTTTTCTGGTGTGAAAGTGATTTATGCGTTTGAACCGAGCCACGACACTTCAATCGCTGTAAACATCGTCTAAATGACGTTTACTTGCGCTGTCTGACACGGCAAAACGTAAAGGTCATTTGAAAATCCTAAAGCCCTTTGGCGTAAAGGTCCTTTTAGGTGCCCGTCTGACAGAGGTATAAGTCGATAGTCACCTCCTTTCCACTTGTTTTCTTTCTCGGCATTTCGGGCGCTTGGAGGAGGAGGGGTGGATCGGCTTTGCCATCACGTTGAGTTGGGGAGAGTTTATGACAATCTCGTTGAAATAAAAAGAGCGCAATGACCAGTCCGTAATGTAAAAAACTTTGCGCGCCAAAAAAAAAAAAAAAATCTCGCGCCGTCAATATTGCTTTAATTTTTTTTTTCGCTTAAAATGAATTTTTCGACAGGCGTTTCTCAGCCAAACTGTTTGAAAAAAAAAATACTTTCAGTGGTCTTTTAAACAGATGCTGAACCGAAATCTAGATTCCACAAAACACGGCGGCAAAAGCGTGCAACAGGATGCTACAAACACCAAAACATCGCTTATACAGCGATGTCTCGAACGGATGACCGTATTTTTCAAAAAAAGAAGGCGCATTTGACAGATATGTTGACGTCTTGTTTCTCCGAGAAGAGTCGAGAAGGAGAGGGAACGGCCTCGCGTCTTCTCCGCCTCGCCGCCTTAAGGGGGCGAAGTGAAGAGAGGAGGAAACGAGATATGTTGACGTCACGCGCCTCGTCGGCCTCGTTCAATCTCGACCTCTTTTTCCAAAAATAAGGCCGTTCATTCGAGATATCGCCTTACGAGTAGTGTTGTAGGGATTGTAGCATCCCGCCTACAGCTCCTGCACTGTTTCCTAAAATCCAAATTCCGCTTCACCATCCCTTTAAAGGCCGACGTACACTTTGCGCTTTCCACTTTTGCTCGCCTCCTCCTTTCCAATATTCTCTCCACGTCTTACCTTGCCCCAACTTGGATCCCTCGCTCCCCTCGCAGCTTAGGAAAGGGAAGGGCTAAGGGCCGGTTGCACCAACGCCGCTTAGCGCAAAGCGGAGCTTAGCCGGGCACCTAAGCTAAGTTTCGGTTTCGTTCGGTTGCACCAAAATCGCTTATCGCTAAACCTAGCACTAAACTACGCTTATCGTAAGCGCTCAACATTGGGCGCTTTGCTTTTGGTTGTTTCTTAATCCTGGATTTAAAACATGGCGGCTGGTTTGTGGCGGTCGACGCGGTGGACAAAATTGGTTGTACAAAGTGTTTTAGGCTACAACAACGTGAGAGTTTCGACAGAATGACCTTCGATTGGGACAAGGATGCAAAATATTGTCGCGTAAAGTGTTTATCGACTCCTGTTTTCAAGCTGGCTCTCCGCTCTCAGTGCGTGTTAGCCCTAACCGAGATACGTACGGAGCTGTGGGGCTCACGTCTGTATTCCCGTTGGTTATTCTGTCAACGAGCTTATTCGTATGTATACCTTACTGATTTTCGCCTAACTGTAACGTATTGTTATTTACCAGCTTGTTTATTTCTACTTGCAACGCATATCCTTCAATCCGATGAGCGCGTTGAATAGTGGCAGTACGTGATCTCGGCGATCAGCTGATCGTCGACACTTCTGCCGTTTGCATCAGATTGCGGCGCTTTTAAATTATAAAACAGCGAAAAGTCAATTGTTTTCGTTTTCTGAGTTTCGAGACAATCTTCAGTGAATTTTCCTTGTCTCGCCAGTAGAATCTTGGCTTCAAAAAACTGTATCGTTCCATAACCGTAACTTTTCTGGTGATCGCGCTTTTTAGGAATATTTTGCTTTATATCTTTCATTTGTGGTGACGACAACTTCTATTCGTGGCGACGACAACTCGACGACTTCTATTCGACGATTTCCGGGCATTTTCGTAGCTGCCGTGGCGAGTACGTCACTGTTTTGAGCTTCATCGGTCTCGGGCATGACTTGATTTTAGTAGTCATCTTACCTGCCTACTTATTCTCGATGATGTTTTGTCTTCAGCGATGTAGCGAGTAGAGCGTCCTTCTCGCGTTCGGTGAGATTTGGGGCCCCCGATCGCTCCTTTATCTCAAAATGTGAGCACGAAAACTACTGTCACTGTCAAAATATTGTGTTATCAACCGATATTAAACACACAATCACAGTTGTAAAGAGCATTCGTGTTTATTTAAAGCGTTGACTCCTGTTTTTGAAAGTTGAGCGAAAAAAATGATTGAATTTGGAGACCTTTAATTCGTTACTCACCGAAGAAATACAGTGAAAAGCAGACGCCGACGACGGCTACACAGCAGGTTTTTTGTTTACATCACGAGATTCCTCTCCGCCAATCGTATTCGTCCCCCTGAGCGTTCCCTAGTTCGCTCTGTTTGTCCCTACATTCCCTAGGCAAATCCAGCGTTTAGCTAGGGGCGCGTCTGTAAAGCCGGGTTAACGTTGGTGCAACCGGAATTTAAACCCGTGCTTATCCGAGCTCGGTTTAGGGCGCTAAGCCGACTTAGGAAAGAGCCGCTTTGGGTTAAGGTAAGCGACGTTGGTGCAACCGGCCCTAAGAGGATTATCTTTCCTACAGAAAACCGAGGTTGTACGTCGGCCTTTACCCAACCGCAATCCTGATACGAAGAGATGGACTGTAGCAAATGCGTGTCCGTCGCGCAAAAGCCCAAACTGAAACTTGTAGCATGGTACCGCTCCTCTTGAAATCGTACCATGCTACAAGTACCTTGGGGTTCAGATCACTTCTAACATGTCATGGAAAACGCACACTGACCACATTATCGCCAACGCTAACTCAAAGCTTGGATACTTAAAGAGAAACTTTAGGTTAGCCCCACTGTCCCTAAAACTACTCATGTATAAAACCCTTGTCTGTTCCAAACTAGACTATGCCGCAGCGATCTGGGATCCGGGTCTCTCAACTCTCGTGGCTGATCTTGAAGCCCTACAGAATCGCGGTGCCCGTTTTATATTTACTAACTATCATCGCAAATCTAGTGTCTCGACTATGAAAACTAATTTAGCACTCCCTGCTCTTTCGTTACACCGGAAAAAATCTCGTTTGTGTCTTTTTTTATAAAATATATTATTCCAATACTTCACTAGAAAAACAAACTAATGTTAAATCCTGTTTTCATCTCACCGCGCGTAGATCATCAATTTAAAGCTGGAATTCTTCATTGCATTACCTCAGCCTATTATAAGTCTTTTATTCCCAGAACATCTTCAGAGTGGAACCACATTGGTAAACATACCGTCCTTTGACTTGTTTAAAAGTGAGGTGACATGCTTACTTACGTTAATATTTTTCTCAGTTTGTTTGCCTTGCTCGATCATTTCTAAAATGGTTTACACATTTTTTAGACATTTTTATTTCTTGGTTTTTAGTGTTTGTATATTGTGTGTATTCCATATTTGTATTGTCCCACTCCCCTCTGTACTGCTTTAGGGCCTTGAGGGTACTGAAATAAATAAAACCAAAAAAGTGCGGAACTACTGGAGCGATAGCTGACCCCATTTGCTCCCCCCCCCCCCCCCCCCCCCACAAGCTTTCTCTTCATTGCCAAAGAAACTTGACCCCGAGTTGCGGGTTCGTCGGATTTCAAACGAAACACAGATGTCCCTTTTTGACAATGAATGTGGCTTTAACATAACTTTACACGTTGTCATCTAAAGAAGCGAATGCTGAGCATATTCGCAACTTTCGCGACCTATAGGGGGAGCACTGGCGCCTATCAAAACGGCTGCCATTGGGATGATCGTCGTAGAACAGCAGTACGAGGCTGGGTCTGCGACAAGGGACTAATTTTAGTTTTGCTATATACGAGCAGTATTAGATCCTTACTTTTTTTTTTTTTACGCCAGGAAGGTATAGGAAAGCACCTTTATTGTGAAGCCGATCATCCAAGGGCTAGGTAGCGCGATTTTCACACCGCGGTACAACCATCGCTGAAAGTCGCGAATAGTTGCTAGCTGTACGCGCTAAATAGGCCTGACGAGTTTTCATTGTCTCACTGTAATTATACTTTTCGACCTTTAAATGTGTAGCTTTCGATCAAATAGACAATGATTGACTTTAAATGCGCATACAACAATCTTAATTCTCCACATATATGGGGAAATTAGTAAAACTCCGCGCGGAAGCCGAACTTTGTTTTACTACAGTTGAAGTAAAAAAAGATATGAAAAACATTTTAACATCATCCAGCCTAAGTTGATACGGCATTGTTCCGACAATGCTGCCCATCCTGAACTAGAAAACCATTAAAATTGTTTTTATTATTTGCAGCTCATGCCTTACATTGTTCAAGATCTGCTCAGGGACTATCCCGGACTAAGTGGGACACTGGTGGCTTCAGTGTTCAGTGGATCACTCAGGTAAATATGAAGGAGTTACAAGTTTCTAAACACTGAACAGGATATACTATAGTATATCAACTTTTATTTCTTGAAACCACACCGTTGAAACAGGGCGTTTCTAATCCTGCTTTTTATGACATTGGATTAGCATAAATTTATGGAGCACGCAGGTTGTCGCTTAAGAGGTGCCTACCTATAGTGATTTTAATTCTCAAATTTTTATAATGCGATGGCAGCTGTTTATGTCAAGTCAGAATATAATGTTATTTATCCATTTCAACCTACGTCGCCAGCAAATTCAGCATTTAAAAATATTAAAATGTGAGTTTTTTTGTCGTTTAGTCATTATATTTAAGGATGTGTTACTAAAACAAATATATAACACTTGTAGAGTTTTCTTGTGAGATTTTTCAATTGAAGTATTCCTAAACTGGCAAAGAAGACATTCATAGTATAAATACCGAGACTACTTCTCGTTTAACAACTGAGTTTATATGTTGTGAACATTTTAAAGGGGCACTGACACATCAAAATCATTTTCTTTTTTTATTGTTTGAAAGGATGGAAAACGATGCCTGGAGTTTACCCTCAAAATTCGAAACTCTGGAATTTAGTATTTGTGAAGTAAAAAAACAATTTCCAAATGCCGAATTTGAAGTTCCCGCGCGATCCGCGCCAGTGCAGTAACGTCAAATTTTGAGGGCTCCTGAGAGTCGAGTTTCTTTCGCGCCTCCGCTCCGAAACGTGTCTCCGCGACCCGAAGCGAGGAGGTGAGAGCGGAAGAAGGGCGCCGGCGTCGCGGGAACCACCGTACCGGGAAACCGGTTTCCTGCGTGAGTGTCGAGCAGACGACGCTGCCCCGGCGGTGTCACAACCGAAATTACGATACACAGACACCAAACCCAGTTGTTTTGACCGTTTGGCGATGTCCTTTTCGAAGTCTGAGAGGTCGTCGGGCACCTAAAAAGACCACTTTGTCCGATTCCCCGACTCACCGATCACCCTCTGCTACATGCGTCGAACGCCGCCATGTTTTCCGAGGGAGGATAAAAATCCAGAAGGTGACATCACAACGGACTCCGATTTTCGGTATTTCAAAAAGAAGGGCCGTAGTGCGTTCGCAATTGCGTTAAAAACATGTCTCACGATTGCTGTTTTTAAATGTTATAAAAATGTCGCCTACAAAGCTTCTAAATTTCATAATTCTTGACGTCCCGAACCAAAAGAAGCGGGGAGGCGAAAAGCGTGAAAGGAAAACGCCAAAAATATAAAGGCGCGCGCGCGTAAAAAACTTTTTCTTTTTTTTGCGATGCGTTTTTTTTTTTGCGTGTCTATGACTACAACGTGCATCGTTTTAGACAATAAAAAAAAATACGACCTTTGTGGTGTGAGTGCCCCTTTAAGGCAGGTTGGAACTTGGACCGCGAGAACATGTCTTGTTGATTGAATCTAGTAGTAAAAAATTGACCACTGAAATGACGGTGATAACTAAATCAGAACGACATCCGCAGTTTTTGTTCGTAAACGCCGGCACAGGTAAATGCAAAAATGCAAGAAAGATTGGGATACTTGCAAAATGAAGACATCAGTGTTAACACATTTGTACCAATTTATTAGGCTAACGCCCGTCTATTAAAAAACGTCTATCTACGTTTTTGTTTCCCATTTATTATACGTCATTTAAGGTTATCAATACTTTTGCATAACAGTTATTGCGCTTTGTATTGGCAGGAAGTGTCCATGATTCCGTTCTGTAATATTTATATACCGGGTATATATTTTTACTGCATAAAGATTGACTTTAAAACAAAAATGATGAAAGCTATAAGATGCGGTCTATGCCGGTGACTTATGGGGCCATTCGCGGACATAACATGAAAGATGGTCGTCACGATAAGTTTGATAACTAACTAAGAGTTGTTAATTTATTTTAATTATTATTAGTACTAGTTAGGCGGGTCATGTTGCGCACGGCGAATACTATTGGAGGCCAGACCAATTTATGAATTTTGAGAGAAGGCAACTGCGAGATATTCGTTCATCAGTTTGCGCATTTTTTTTTTGCCTTATTCAAAAACTCACAGCTGAAAGAGCGCACGGAAGTTCTGTCCCCAATCATATGTCACGAAGGATGACGTATAGTCGTTTTTGGCACTTCGTCACTATCTTGGCAGCGTGCTGTAGGAGCATCACCATGGACGTGCGGCCGAGGCAGTGACAACGTGGCTGAAAGGACAACGTCTCCCTTTTAAAGGGCCGTTGAGACACTTTTGCGACTTCTTGGAACCGTCACCCGTGTGCCTCGAAAGCCAACGTCCCTGCTTGAAACCTCTTCAAATCTCTGACGACGAGAGAAGAGAGAACACACGTGCGCCACCCATCGGGTAACCCTGGAACATTTGGCGGTCCCGTATATCGATTATATTCTTGCCCCATCATCCTTTCTTGCTTGGCTCGAAAAACATTCATTTTCTCGTAGGTAGTGCGTACATTTGACCTAGCAAATTCCCCAAAACTTTCGCTCTAGTGAATTGCAGTTCCAGGGTCACCGCATAGATGGCGCCAGCGTGCCAGTTTCTTCTATGGGACGCCTTTTTTGCACGAGTAAAATAAAAACGGAAAAATTCGGCTGGAAAAAAAAGGGAGGGGGGATAGAAAGGGGGCGAGGGGGCACATAGGTGGTCACGTGATCCCTGTTGTCACGTGACTGCGCCCTGACCACCTGCAAAAGAGGTGTCCCGTGTTCTCTCGTCCTAAGAGATTTCTAGGGAGGCATCTTGGAAGGGTGGGTGCAACTCAAAACCTGGAGAGCGTTTGCAATTTCATGGCGGCGCCTGAGGGAGAGGATTGATGGATGGATAAATGAATGGATGGTACTGGCTATACCCTTTGTAACGGGCGGCAGCTTGCGCGCACCTAGCCTAACATTTAGTCATTCCTTCTTTTTTTTTTATTTGTATGAATTTTGTTATGACAGACCCCCCCTCTCTCTTTTCAAGTGAATTTATTGCTTATTCTTCTCTGCATTTTTTTTTATCCTTCCCTAGATCTCTTCCACCAATCTTCCAATCTGCTCTTAGTACCGCAATTTTTTCCCTATCCATTCGTCCATTCATGTCCGGACAACCCAGTTCCCCCTCCAAATCCGCCCCCCCCCCCCCCCCCCCCAAGAGGGTGGGACGAAGCCCCGTGCGCCTTAAAATTATGTGTTCTATAGTTTCCCTTTCGCGGTTGCGTCGCACAGAGTGTCTACTTCCTGGAATTTTTAGCCCTGTACGTTTTCGTTCTTAGCACCTCTAGCTTCAAACAGCAAAGAGCTCTCCACTGAATTATCATACAACTGTCCCTTCTTTATTTCTTGTTTTTGTGCCCTGTATATTGTTAAAGATGATTTCCCCTGCATTCTCTGTTCCCACAATTTACTCTCTGTTTCCTTTACTCCCTTTTCTAATGATATGCTCTAATCGGCTCCATCTCGTTGAATGTATTTAAATCTCAGCTTGCGGGTTCGGTTTGTCCACTTAGTGTTTAAACTTTTTATATATAGATACTTGTACACTTTCGCTGCAGCCCACCGTGTATCCTCAGTTCCAGCTAGTCTATGTTCAAATTTTAATTTACTGATCGCTTCTCTACTCTCGAAAGATGTCCAACCCATATCCCCCTGTACTCCCTCATTTGGTGTATTCCCATGTGCCCCCAATGCCAACCTACCCGCACTCCTTTGCTCATACCTCCCCTCATACACAATACCGCATTCCCAAATGACAGTCCTGGCACCATGACTCCCTTCCATACACCCCTAACGACTTCATACCTATTATAGTTCCATAGTGCCCTGTGTTTTTTCCTTATCTTTTCCCTAACATATCCTATCCCAAACAATTGGGAAAGGATATGCGCCAATGTTGCCTGCACGAGAGCAGGCGCCCGCTCTGTTGCATGCGCCATTTCTCCTCTCGCCTCCCATTGCAAGCAACGAACGCCTTGGCGTAGCCTTTCTCGCTTCCTTCTCGCTCCGGGAATTGACCTTTTTCAGAGATCGCTAGGCGCATGCGCCGACTCTGGGAGAGGGGAGGAAAGGGAAAGGCGCCATTTTTGGAGGCTCTCTCGTCCGCTCAGTCGCTCGGACAGTGCTTAGTTAAGCGCGCTCCAAACCAAAGCTTCTTTTTGCGCGTGTAGGTCGTGCGCGCTGCGGATGTGACGTATTTCGTGACGTCGCGCCGCTTCTTCGCTCCTTCCGGGCGCGCACAAAAAAGTTGGAAAATTTCAACTTCTTTCCGGAAGCGCAAAAAGAAGCGCCGTGACGTAGTAGGGCGTTCCTGTCTCCCGGCCAATCGGTGGAGGGCACTGCTCCGCGTTTCTTCGCCGTGTGCCGTGTCTCCGCTGGCCGTCGGTCGGGCGCAGCCGCCGCAGCCGAAGCAGATTATCTTCGCAGAAGTTGCAAGGTCAATTGGAAGTTGCCTGCGAGAATGGCCCGTATGGCTGCATCTATGAACTTTGCCCCTGTTTCCGACGCGAGGAAGGTGACCGAAAAGAAGGCTGCTGCGGACGCGCAGAGGCATGAAGAAGCTGCGCAGAAGGCCGCAGAAGCTGCCGTCTATGATGACCAAACAAGTGCTTTCAGTTGCTCGAGCTCGTCCAGAGAACTACCCTTGGTTGTACGGGAAGCTTCGGCACGACGACAAAGACAACCCGAAACGGGAGAACGTCTCGAAGGAGGTCGCCCGTCTGTTGGGCATCGTGCGCTGTAAGTACGGTTTTGCAACCCTTGATATCGCGTTTTCGCATTTTGTGTTGCGCGCATGGTTTACTTGATACGTGATGGTGTTGAATTGTTTTTGTAACAATATTGCGGAAACATTCATTCAAAAATCGACAGACGAAAACGGTAATATTTGTAAATACCCAAATGCTTTCTTTTTCTTCACGTTTTTGCGTTGTTTTGACGGTTGTTTCAATCAAAAATGAGAAGGAAGATAATCCCTGCGTCGCCTAGCTTAATCCTCTTTTTGTTCAGCCTACGAGAAAGTGTTGTCTCGGTTGTATGGAAAAGGCTGAACTCCATTTGTGTCCTTAAGACAATCAGTCCTATTTAATTATAACTTTCGATTGAGCCGAGCATGTTTAAAATACTTCTCCAAACGAAATGACAAGTTACAGTCCCATACCATACCGGCCGAACCAAATTTTTACGATTCTTCCTTTATAGATTTGTTCCAATTGGCCCACAAAGTATACGTAGCATCGTACACATAGCAGATGTTAGCGAGATCGTTTACTGCTAAGTTGATGGGCAGTGAAAGCTATGTACTGTCTCTAGATCAGTCAGTCACCTGCCCCTCAGTGCCTGATCCATTCTATGCCCGCGTGACTACCCGGAGAGTATGACCACGTTGTATGCATGCACCCTATTGTTGATTGTTCCTGCGAGCATGTAGCTTCTACCGCCCTGTCAGCCTAGCAGTGAACATACTATAGTCGTTTGCTTGAAAGCTTGGCGAGTCATTTTTAAAGGACACATGCAAAGAAAAAAAACATTTTTTTTAAACAGCTTAGATGGAAAAAGGATATTATAAAACGATTTTACAACGAAGAAAAAAAATTTTTAGAGCTATATTTACGGCGCTATACGAATTTGTAGTTGGCGCCCGCTGGAGCCGCCGCTGGTCACGTGGTAGGCCCGCGCGCCGCCGCCCTGCGTCGCCGAGCCGTAAAGCGACGCCGCCGCCGCACGCTGAGCGTTGTGCGAACGCCGCTTCAACGCGTTTCTCCACGCCGCCGTCGCCGCCGCCGCAGAAGTTCGTCTGGTTCGGGGCGCCGCCGCCGTCATCTGACCGGCGCACAGGTCGATCACGTCTGCTTGCGCTTTTTCAGGAGTTTCCTTTGGGCTCTAAAAGTTACTTATTCATCTTAGTTTTTTGTTATACTTCAAACAAAGATGAATAAGTTACTTTTAGAGGCCATACGAAGCTTCCGAAAGAGCGCGAGCACCACGTGACAAATATGGGCCCGTCACGTGATAAATAAGGGCCACTTTTCCGCGGCGCCCGCGGGCGCCAACTACAAATTCGATAGCGCCGTAAATATAGCTCTAAAAATTTTTTTTCTTCGTTGTAAAATCGTTTTATGATATCCTTTTTCCATCTAAGCTGTTTAAAAAAAATGTTTTTTTTCTTTGCATGTGTCCTTTAAGTGTGGGACTAAATTTGTTGTGCAAGTGCTTTTGATGTGCGTTTTGTGTGTGCTGCCCGTTGCCCACGAGGCATTACAATTGCCTATGGCATTTTTGTCGTCTTTTTCACATTTCTGCATGAGTATATCATGTCTGTCAGGCTTGTCCCACACTAGAATCAATATATTTCTCTTCAGGCGACATCTGAAAAACAAAGTGGAAGTACCTGAGGGACAAGTACGCCAAGGAGGCGGCCAAGGTGGCAGGAACAGAGCGCAGCGGCTTTGGAACCTCGGACGTCTGCAAGCCAAAGTGGATCTACTTTGGCAGCTTGCGCTTCCTGACTGTGTCAGTCAGGAAGCCACTGCTTCGCGAAAGTACACTTTTCATATTTCTCATTCGTATACAACTACACGGTCCTTTTTGTCAATTATGCAAGTCTGAGGCTACAGGAACATCAAAAAGCCAGTCCAGCACTCGAACTGGAGGTAAGATAGCATGCAATGTATTGCGATGCCTCCTTGTCATTATGTTACTGGGCTTATAGTCACATTTCCAGGTGTCTTTCACAAGTGCTGTCATATGCGATGAAACTTACACTCTTCTGGTGAATTATAGGAATGACTCCATCATGCAGCCAGTCACCTGGATGCACCGCAGGTACAACCAAGCCAACTGATGACCAAGATCCTGTGGTGATTATTTGCCCGTCTTGACTTTCTTTCCGGTCTTTCAGACTGATGAGCATGGGCTGTAGCTTACAAAAGCTACTTCTTTTTGTTTTCTTGTGTTCCTCTACACAGTGCTTTCACCTTGTGGCACTTCCTTTGGCGTTAGAGCTGTCAACAGCACCACCTTCTCCCCCTCCCCCAATTGCTGCTTTTTTGGATAACCCTTATCTCGTAAATACTGAGTGCACTGGCTAACCACCTAAATCAGGGGTCAGCCCCTGGCACAGTGTGCATAGGCATTCGCTGGGCCGAACAGAAGATTTTTTGGTTTGTGTTTTTTGTAAAAGGAAAGCCATCATAGCTTTCCGATTTTGGTTCGGTGTGATATTACTGGTTGATGTTTCACTTCGAACTCAAACCTGGGAATCTCGCAGAAGGAAAAGCTTTAGAGCTTTATCTTAACTATTCCGACAGTGCAGTATACTTCATTTCAGCATAACTTTGAAAATGGTAAGAGCTGCATCCCTCGTGAGGCAATAAGAGCAACAGAGCAAGGTATATGACAGCCCTCCGCAAGATGATTGCAACCTCGGACAGTATGCTGTCGCATGCCTCGCTCTGACAGTCATTGGCTGGCCGGGCCATTGATTTAACTGCTTAGTAAAGTTGTGTTGGAACGGATTCTGATGAGATTTATCACTCAATTTTCTCGTTGCAAAGACACCGGTAACAAAAACTCTTGAAACTTGGAGTATTGCGTTATTTGAGGGAGGAGGATTCAAACAACATCTGTATCTTTCAGAAATAAGATCAGACAGACTTCTGGCAAGTCCAAGATATTTATCCAGTGGGGCTTGCTCATCTTTAAGTGGATTATGAGTTGGAGGACTTCTTCGCAGTTTTTTTTTTTGATGATGAGTAAGAGGACTCGTTCAGTTAATTTTCACATTGGCTTCCTATGTTGTGGTTTTGAAATCTAAGGAGTACACTGATGCTCGCTGTGTAAACGGATGATTTCGAGGATGAAGCATACATAGTCACACATGCTTTTGCAAATGACAATGACGGATAAAGAGCTCTACACCTCTGCGTGACTTTTAATCAGTACATTAAACTTGCATGCTTGCATCTTGGCAAGCAATATTGAAATATAAAATGTGTATTGAGAAGGGGCTCAAGTGTTCTGCAGGCTAAGTTTCAGAAATCAGCGCAGTGCTAAAGCATTTAGGCTTAAATAGCCTTTTCTTCATAATTGCAGATACTTTTAAGAGTGTGTCAGCATACCCCCACAGACACACACACACACACACCTGTTTCCCGTCTGGCCCAACCCCACATTCACTTCACGTCTCCTCGGCCAGCTGCTTCAAAGGGTTGCTGAGCCCCGATCTAGACTGCTTAGCTTATATTGACAGTGGCAAATGCATTTCCAGGGCCCAACATCACCCTTCGAGGTCTCGGCTGCCTTCTTGGCTGCACAGCGTGGAGCAGAGAGTGCGCATCCACCAAGGCCAACCCCTGCGGATGTGGAAGAAGTGACCGAGCCCCCTGCTGCAACCCCACATGTGCCTCGGCCCGCTGGTCTTCGCCCAGTAAAGCGAAAGAGGTCCGTGGATGGTAGAAACATACCAGTGGAGCAGGTCCTGAGAGCAGCCGCTGCTAACCTGAGGTTTTCAGACTGCCCTCCTGATCCTCATCTGGCTGAGGCACTGTGCTATTCAGAGATTCGTGTGCTGCAGCGTGAAATGGATCTTAATTGATCACAGCTCTATTGGGCCTGTGTGTTTGCCCTAAAATGCATGCGCTCATGTTCCCTGACAATGTCTAGGCACTTCAGTTGCAGCCGTTTCTTGGTAGCAGCATGGGTTTAGTCAGCTTGGGTTACTCTTGTCGAGTAACCGAGTAAGAGAACTGAGCACTCTGTCGACTGCTCAGTTCCGTATTGTGTGTCTAATGCTTGCTTTTCTTTGTTTCTTTTTGTGTGTACTTTGCAGCATTTTGGTGTTCAAGTTGCTGCCAAGGTGCTGGGTAGACCGGGAAGCCAAGGGCCGCAGACTACTGCTGAACCACCTGCTGGCGAGAGATGTGCGGCAGATGGCTGACGTCGTCCTCATCAACCCGCATGTAAGTTGTGCATTTTATCCGAAATCCAGTAGAATTGGGTAGGGTTCACTCGTCTTTTTATGGTGTCTGCAGTCTAAATAGATATTATTCTTGTTATAAAGTGTCATGTCTTGTGGCACATCGATGGGCCTATTTATAACGATTGAGTTCCACACAAGAAAGTGGATCCAAGTATGTGCAGGAGTGTGGGCTCCTTTTACAGGAAGCATTCCAAATGCCACAAATTCCGAAATATCGCAATGCTGAAATTATTCTACGTCAGGCATACCCCAACTGGGGTACGCCTGATGTAGGAATGCAGAGACAAAAAGGTCCAAATGCCGAAC